>JAODLL010031399.1:0-23020 GCA_026546735.1 Forbesichthys agassizii | reverse complement strand
TTTAATCAAATAAACTGTTAGTATCATACAAAAACACTACACAATGTGTAGTAGAATTATATATATATATATATATATATATATATATATATATATATATAGTCTGCTAATTTAATGACAATCATTATCTTAATATTGTATCTTAATTACAATTTTAAGGTATGAAAACAACATTTAACACACTATAGATATAAAATGTCATATTAATTTGAATAACACGTTATGCTTCTTATCAAGCCATTCAAGAAAAAACACTAAAATGTAAAAGCATTAAGTTGAGGATACTGGAGTGTTACTAGAATCCATCTCAGAAATGACAAGGTAAACCTTTTTTCAAACTTGCTTCCAATTTGCCTGACCCCGTCACCTTGTCCTATAAGGGGTTATAGAGGGCGCACATGTATATTGTGTTATTTATAAAGATCTTTTTGTGTTGCTAACTTTCTGTGCTGTGACTAACTCACCTTTAGATGTCCTCAATCACTTGAATGTAGAAGAATGTCTAGAAAGAATAATTAAGTTTATGGTAATAGTAGTAGTAGTAGTAGTGAAAATGTACTGTTAAAGTTACAATGTGGTTAAAACAAAGCATACTCAGTCAATTCAAAGCAATATAACAAGTTGGGTAATGTTTTGGAGAACACATGTCAATGATGAAATTCATCTCACAAACATCAACAAATAGTTAACTCAAGAAATTTTATGGAGTCAGATGCAAGCATGCTTTGCATTTTACCTCATAGTAGGTACACTTAAGTGGTTCAAGGGGCTTTGAAACAATAAATAGGATGGGTGTGTGTTACATCATCCATCAGTTTATTACATTTTGCTCCAAGAATTTCTATAGTCTAGAGGTTACAGATATACTGTAGGTTTTATAACCTATTTATTATGACAGGCCATTACCACCATTCTGTACACCAAGTTGTTGTATATGCTTACTCCTGCTCTAGCTGTCATGACAAAAGCATAACTTTAGAAGCATTATTGTAACAGCACAAATACAAGTTCAAATAGAATTAAACTGCTATCTTTCCACTTAAATTGAGCTTACCGAGGAGGGCTTGAGAGAGGCAGAGATCTGTTCAGTCCGCAGCATTAAGATAATAACAAACATCAGTTTAAGCACAAACGTCATACCTGCTGCTGCATTCACACAGCTTAGAACAAGGGAGTTATCGGCTATTGTTACACAACTTCAGCTGTGCTGATATGAAATGCCAGTGGAAAATGTGAAGACATGCATCTTGATGTCATGTTGTTAACAACAAGTAAGGGCTTGAAACATGTTCACTGTACATATTCTATATAGGTTTACTTTACATGGAATATTTAGTGTTTTAAAGACATGCATGCGGGCCAAGAATACAGACAAAACCATATAGTACATACTGTATTGTCTGTTTATCATGTTTACCCTGTACCAATTTAAGCACAAATATTACAAAGACTATGCTACTAGTATTATTATTATTATTATTATTATTAGATTCTAAAAATCATAAAGATGTGCATAGTGTATGTTTTCCTTCGGTAACAGTGTTTACTACTGTAAATATTGAGCTACATTTATAAAAGTTTATATATTCCTTTATCTTTTTGAGAAAAATTAACAGCATGACCATTTCAAGAACTTTTCTAATAATGTATCAAACAAAATGGCGTGAGGGCTTGCCTTTACTAAAGGTTGTTTCACTGCAATAAGGAACAAGTAAAGACCAGTTTGTAAAGACCAGGGGTAAAGACCAGTTTGAGCCTAGGTGATATCTCTTCCCATTTCAAACATACATTGAGTGCATCTTTATGATGACATGAAAGAAGAGGAGGGATGCATTAAGCATGGTTTTATTTGTTATCTAACTATCAGGGGATTTGCTAAGCAATTTGGACGGTACCTCATCTCTCCCAGTCTCCTAGTGATGGCGACACCCATATTGGACAGAGCTGCAGAGGTCGCCTGTCCTGCATGAGAGAGTGTCTCCTGGGTTATTCTATACCTGCAAGTGAGGAGAATTTAATAGAGGAAAAAAAAAAAGTTTTGACAGCAGACACAAAATAATTCTTCTTTGTTCAAATCTATAGTGATTATTATTATGATCACTTATACTATTGCGGTCCAATAAATTAAGCAATTAAGCAGAATACATTCACGCACGCACACACACACACACACACACAATAAGCTAATTATGTAGTATGGCTAAAGAAGATCCACTGCCTATTCTGCCTTTACATCAAAAAATAAAAATATAGCAACAAGAGATTCTTGCTGCAGATAAGTCAGGCTATTAGGCTATTACCAGTTCACTTATCCCGTTTGACCTGGAAAATCTGATCACGTGTTCTGATCAAGAGTTCACTCTTTGACACGTGATCATACAGTAAGACAACGTTGAGGAAACCCGAGTTTCATTTAATGATTTATAGTACAATTTCTGCGCTGTGGAACAGTGAATGCCAACACTCACGCTCTGGATTGACTGATGTCATCCAAAGTTGCAGATGCTGTGAGATATCTAAAACAACATAAATAGCACCACCAGATTATCAAACCAAGCAACATGCAATACATGTTCTGACAGCATAGAGCTGGTGGAAATAAACAACTGAGAATAACATCATAATTGAGAATACACACTTACGGGGATGAGGTCTGGATATCTTGCCAGCCTTTGGCCAGATTCTGTTTGATATTACTGAGAGGACTCATACCCAGCTGTCTCTGGATGTCTGCTGCATATCTTTCTTTGGCCAAAAGAACCTGTCTCAAAGTAATAATTTCATCCTCCACCTATGCATACGAAAAATAGAAAACGTTATACCAGTACATGTATACATAATCATTATAGAGTATGTGGTTGTGACATGGTAAATTCGTGAGAATATCTCAATTAAAACATACAATAGCATCATCACCTTTGCTAGCTCTATTTTCAGATCAACTATATCCTCCTCTGTTAGATCTGAGGAAATGCCTCCATTTCTTGGCATCCCCTGAGAGTCCATAGATGGGTCGACATCAAACCCTAAAATTTGAGAGAGCAGGCTATAAACTAGAAAAAACTGTAAATTGTGGGTAAGGCAATTTCTTATTGATATTAACAGAGTATGTTCACTGATATGTTAATACTACCACTATTAACACTTTGGTTTATGATTAGTGTTAACATCGACTTAGACATAAGGAGTAGCTATGAGTAGCAAAATATGACTAGCGGTACACATCTTAAAGTCGTCGACAAGAATGCTTCATGACACTGTCCATAGTGCTGAATTGCAATGATGGCTACTCAGCTAATGTTCGGGAGCCAGTAGGCTTACCTGTTGCCTGTTGCACAAAAGGCTACGATATTTAGATAGCATGTAGAGTAGCAGTCCTAATTCTTATTTAAATAACCTTTGCCACGAACTAATGTCAGACGATTTATAAAAGAGATGATCTTAATTTAAACATAGACATGATGGTCTTACCTTGTCGGTTCATCCTTGCCACTTTTAACTTGTTGGTTTGTAGCCTACAAGCTAGCAGGTCAAGCGCGACATGCTCTGTCTAAGCAGTCAGTCAGCAAGTCACCAAGTTAGTGATATATATTTGCATAATGCATACAGAAGGCAATATTTTATTAAGCCGTTCGACAAGAAATAAAAGCAGTCACCATTGTCATCGTCATCTTCACGAACAACGATGCAACGAGGTTTGTCATTAATCAATTATTCTATCATTATCAATTATCATATCGCACTTTTATTCACAACTGTCTAAGAAAACATACAGTTACAGGCAAAATATTTACAGACTTTTGTGTTTTCCTTATTTAAAATAAAACTCACATTAATTAAAAAAATAAATATTCTAATCTAAACCACCTCTTTCATCACTTCTGGTGGTGGTTTAGTCTCCATCTACTGGTAGAACAATTTTACTACACGAGAACAGGCATACCTATTGAAAGTGATGAAGCTCATTATTACATTGATATTTAAACAATATAGCAGTATATTAGTAGTAACTCTAGAAGCCTGAGAAGAGCAGTGCTCGTTCATCATTGTGTACATACATTAATAGGCTACATGCATAGAACATTGGCTACATGTCATTTTAAGTTCCAACTTCCAAATTAATTGCTATATTATTTAAACCTTCTAAATATGACTAGATTATAAAAGTAAATTTTAGTTGCAGCCTTATAAGTGATATATCTATCACATCAGAATTTCTAGAAAACAAAAAGCAACAAGTTATAAAATCTGTACCAAAATAACAAAAAACACAAGTCAAATGTTCAGGAATATTTACTTAACAACAGCAAATTCAGATCAATGATCTTTCTTTCAATGTTTTCTTTCACACACATTTACCATGCTACAACAAAAACGTCAAGATTTATACTTTATATGGGCCAAGTGTATGTACAAGCAACCTTAACCATTGCAAAATGTAATGGTCACATCACAACACCATACCACTAAATCATATGATCATCATTATCATCATCAAACATGACAAAATATTAAATAAATAATGCTCCAAAATGTGTCATATAACCATTTCACTATAGTTCTATACAATGTCTTAAGACAATTTCCTGATCAATGATCCATTCATTTTTTGTTTTGAATTTTTCTGAATTCACACTGCATTCAACTTAGGACATTTACAGTAGCATATTCCAGTATCTCTATGGAAGCCATGACAGGCACATCAATGATTTATCAGGAAATACAGGAAACATTGTAGAAGAGCCACAGAGGTCAACACCCATATTATTAGTAGCAGGGAGTGGGCAATAGGATCTTACCCATTGTAAACCATTTTAACACATTAGTAGCAATGAAGATGACAAAATGGCAAAGGTGGAGATTGTGGCATGTTATGAATGTATGCTGCCTTATACTGCCAAGCTCACGCTCATGATATGCTTTGTGAGCTTACGCCCCTATACATATTTTTTTAATGTAATGATAATTAACGACAGCATTGAAAAGGTCTGGCGTTTGTTAAAAACACAAAAATAACATCTTGATAATCCTCAATTTCCCAACTTTTGTTGGCATGTGGGATATAACATTTCTGAATGTAACATGTTTTCTACTTCACAATGCTGATTATTCAAGACTGCAGAATGAAAAATAAATCACCCTCTGAAGCAGAGCTGCCAGTAATAGATATAAACTACATCTAACTACATCTCAACTGTTAAAACATCGGTATGCCTTTGCAATGTCCATTCAATTGTATTTAGGATATTATAAGTCAAAAGTAAAAACAATATGGGCCTGTATAAAAACATAATAAGTAGGAGATGCATTGTCCATCCACTTGGGTTATGCTGTCACTATTGACTTACGTAAAGCTATGTAATAACATATGCTTCAAGATGTCTTATCAAACTGATGTACAAAAACAAACATTATTAAATAATAGCTTAATATATTTGTTGATAACTCCACAGAAGAAAAGTAAATCAATAAACAGAATGTTGCCTCTGTACTAGTAATCATGACAACATTTTATCTTGCAGAGGGTAAGAAACATCCTGTATGTGCATTTGAGAAGAAAAAGGAATATCCATCAAAACAAAATAAATGTGTCAGCAGCCATGTATGAAACTTTATGTAAAAGGTAAAGCAAATGTTATGGATAACAATTTTAATACTCCATTAAGACTCATTCCTTAAAAGTAACTAGCTGCTATAGAATCGATATTAGTATATATTTTAGTTTTTTAGTAGTTAAAATAAGAGATATTTATAAATGTTCTAACGGTAAGTAGTTACAGTACTAATGGAATAGTGAATAATAAAATAAGTAGTGCTTTTAAATTATGATTGGTCTGTCTTATAGAAAATGCATGTTAAACACCTTTCCATATGATTGCTCTTTAAAATCTTGACACAATCAAAATACAATGAACGAACCATAGTCAAGACAGCAAACACAATGCTAAAGGTAAAGGGCCTGGTAGTGGCATAACCAAACAATCTGCCATTTTGACACTGTTGATAGCTCAGCCAAACTGAAGACTGTACTAGCATATGACTACTCTGCTCTTGAAAGATTAATGGTGGAACAAACTGCCACAGACTACATTGAAATACAGTAGCCTGTCTCACTGGCCATACTGTAACTGTCCTACATGTTTAGCATAAAACACCAAGTCAACTTTACCCCCAGTGAACAACACTGTTAAAAACATATTTCACACACATACGCACGAATAATGTGAATTTATTTCTAAAAAGTAAAAAAATAAAATAAAAACAGTCACAAAAAAACAGTCATGTGAGACCATGAGGTAAAACGTGGGAAAGAGCTACTGGAATGGGTGAGCGGTGAGATTAAAGGCAAAGACATACATAAGAAATGGAAGGGAATCAATCTTTTTTCTTTTCTTCAGGCATTTAAGGGAAAGGGATAGCAGACAGATCAGGGGAAGGGGTTTGTTGTTGTTAGTTCCTTTCACGGATCATGCTGGCTTGTTCCTCTCATGTACACATCTCTCTCTCTCTCTCTCTCTCTCACCTTCTCTCTCTCTCACACATTCTCAGACAAGGATGGCCCCTCTCGGTCATTTCGTTACGTGGAGCAGGGAAGCAGGCAGGCCGCAGGCCAGGGTATGAGAGGACGGAGGGTTAGTTGAAGCCAGTGTCGGTGTGGTAGGTGGAATGGTGGACATCTGATGTTAACTGGGTTGTCTCTGTCGCTGATGGTTGCAGCACAATAGGGTCACTGCCAGCCTCTGTGTGACAGAAGAAGACGTTTCTCTCTATTTGAACGGTCAAAAGTAAGTGAAATAATGAGGTGTAAAGCAGACAGATGTTTGACATAACTTGGCTGATTGGACCACTTCTAAAGGTAGGCGGGGCCTATACCGAGTAGAGGGTGATGTCAGCCTTGCGTAACCCAATCATAACATAGGTGTCTGTTAGCCTGTACACACCAAAAGGCAGGCTCTGACTAGGTTTGAATCATGCAGCTGTATTTTGTGACAACAAAGCATTTTCCCATTAGAATCTACTCCCAATCTCAGCCATTCAAAACATTGTAAGTGGCTTTACTGCTACTACTACACTATTATATTTTCCAGGTACTACTTTTGTAGCTCGCAATGTATCCGTGATTCTACTGTAGATTGATTCTTTCAAAGATTGTCATATAAATGGATATTGTCCATTATCATCTGTTCTTCAGCCGTGTGAGTGCACTGTGCGTGAGCAAGCAGAACTGACTTCTATGACGGCAGAGCCCATAACTCTTGGTTGCCTTGTGTCTCTGCACCAATGAGCAAAGCCAGTAGTCTATGTATACGCGTCTATGTATGCATAGGCCAATGGTACGCACCCGGCCAACACAGAGGTCTTACCACAAGTCCAAGTTAGGGTCAAACAACTGTGTGCGCCTCTACAGACCCTTAGCAAGGCATGTGGTCTCACCTCTCTCATCAGACTGCAGCTGGGCCTCAAGGTCCTCAGGGGACACATAGAAATCCTGCTCCTGTCCCTCTGGGGGCCGGGGTTTACATTTACCACAGCAGCAGTTACAACAGCAGCACAGGCAACAGCAGAAGTAACAGCCAGTGGCCACGCCACAGCATATGAACAGAGCCTGCAGTGGGGGAGGGGATTGATCAGTGTGATGAGTTAGAAGAACACACAGAAGACGGGAAGGATCAGACACATGGCATAACTTACCTTTGCCCACCAGCTCGACAGCACAAAGTATGTGTTAACATTCTCTTCTCCGAACTGCTCAGCAACATACAGCCCCAGGGATCCATATTTATCATATATATTACGCTTTGTGGGGTCATTCAGAATGGCATGGGCGTTATTAATCTCTTTGAATTTGTCCGACGCCTCTGGGTTGTCAGGATTCTTATCAGGGTGAAACTTTAATGCTAGCTTCCTGTGGGAATGCACAAACAGAGCAGTGACATAACAGGATAGTGTATATTAAAAGTGAACTTGGAATAGGCAATGAGAACCCTCACCTGTATGACCGCTTAATATCATCAGGGGTGGCCACCTTGTCAACTCCTAGAACATGGTAGAGAGATTCACCAGCGGTGGACAGAGAGCGTTGCCTCTGCTGTTCTGCCATTCTGTCTCACGTCCACTATCTGAGCATCCAATGAGAATGTGTTAAACGCTGACTAGCATACAATGTAGGCAAGAGTAAGCCCAAGGAAATAACCATGTATTTTGCAAAAGGACTACAAGCATATGATAGCCTAAAATTAAAAAAAAATCTGTATTTTCTTGACCTAGAGATGAATAGCTCTGTCAATGTTAATAGGGAATATGTGACTGCATGGCACAAGCTCAGTAAAGCAACTGGCCAAATACTGGCTGATATATCAATAATCTCGGGCTGTGTAGAAATAAAACAAAATTGTGAAGCAGGAATGAAGATACTGAGAGTCCACGTTTAACACTTTGCCAGTGTGTCATCGCATGTTAACATATAGTGCGCCACCATACAGTATGCCTGTAAACTGACATTTTGCCAGGATCATTGAACGACTCTGCTGCAAGTGAATCCTCAACATATGGCAGACACGCTGCACGAAGGCTGGATTTCTCTAACGTCGTATTTCTAAAAAGGTGCTGTGAATAATTGGCTACAATATTACCTACGTTTGAATAAGGGTTGTCATTTAACAGAGACGTAGCCAACTGTATGCATTGCTACTTTAATTCATTATTCACCGGATTTCAGTATTCTGCCAATATGTTGGCTAATGTTGAATTCCCTTGATCGCATTCGCATCCCATGGATTAGACTCTAAAAATACGATGCTTAACAATAATCTCTGTCAGCATCAGCAGCAACACTGCTATAGCGCACAGCATCCATGTTGGTTTCCCTCCTGGCCTTCTGCTCCTGATGCAAGACGGACTGGATCGTCAGATCGTCACCAGTCCATTTCAAGGGCATAGTTGTAATATTTCGAGGAGATTTAACCTCACAGTGAATGGCTAGGCTTACCTTTCAATCGACTTTGATGGGCTGTGAAATATTCCAAAGGGTTATAATTTCAGAATGTGTGACTATGGCTGCATCTCGTACGTACCCAGCCCACTGTAGATATACCCAGCAGCACACAACCAACCACGGCGAGCTGCAGCAGTACCCTACGTTAGCCCCACCCCCGACTACCCAATATCGACAGGACGTGCGCGTACCATAGTTAAGCGCGCACTCATCAGATGCAGTTCTTCCAGGCTACAAATCACAGCGCATGCATGCGCATGATGCACATGATGCACAGTCATAAGAGCCACTGGATCCCAGTTAAAAGGTGCCCACATTTTAATACGCTATGTGTGCTTATATAAATCTATATAGCCGAATAAAACGATTAGATTACTAATGACTACTTTTAAATATCGAGTGTGTGTGTTTGAAAAGTATGCCACTGTTATCATCGTCTGTGTTTAATATTTTGCACATAAATATAAGTTTAACATAAAAAAATATAACTGATGATGCTGTCCATACGATGGAGACAGTCTACGGTCTATTAAGACTATTATAAGACTATTGCAAAATAAGGAGTAAAATATACCGTTTAGCAAATCACATAACAGAACAAGAGATAATGGAGGTATACTGAATTTCAAAAGGTGCATTTAATAATAAACGTTTAAAGTAGGCAAACATCGACAGACATTGTACCATTAGAAAGAAGCAAATCTGCAACATTATAAAAGCTTTGTTCATTTACGTTAGCCATACCACTATGGAGGACCAGGACTGCCATAATAAAAAATAAATATATCACAACATTAATAGATAGTACAACCCTATGTTTTCTATGTAAGACAATACAATACAAAAACATTAGACTACAAGAAGAATCCATGGATCGTAAATGATCGTACTCTGCTCCTTGGCAACCATGACATCATTCCTATAACTAGCCAATAGAAAGACACTATACGCTAACGTATTTGTATCGCGAGAATATAACATTAGCTAGGTTAGCTAGCTATACTGCAAAAGGTTGATTAGCTATCTGCAACATATATGTTTTTTTTGTTAAAGCGTTGAAACAAGTCACACACCAATATTTTGTGAGTCCTCGCGTCGTAAGAAATTTTAGATTTTTGTTTCTGGATTTGCACGGTGAGCAGACACATGCATCTTGCTAACTAGCTACGGTACAGTGCAGTATGGCTTAACATTACTGTAGGGGAAATGTGTTTGTTTTGGCAATAACATTGAAATACGATGTTGGCGATATATATCTTATTTTAACATATATAACTAATATACCTGTTGGTTTTTAAATCTTAGCTGCCGTGTGCGTAACGTGAATTATTATTTCGTTTAAACACACGTTTGTAGGTAACAGTATATACCAAACTGGCCAACCTGTGTCAGTCTTTCCCACATTTTCTTTACAATGACGTTTCCACTATGCAGGATACCAATGATGAGTTATGCTGAAAAGCCAGAAGACATCACTAAAGACGAATGGATGGACAAATTAAATAATGTTCACATTCAGAGAGCAGATATGAATCGACTTATTATGAATTACCTTGTGACAGGTACAGTACTTTATTTTAAAAGCTCATATGCCACACACATTTATAGTCTGTCTTTAATTGAGATTTTGTGGAATATCTATTAAACCATTATTTCACCATTTCTGTTAAACTTTCAAGAGGGATTTAAGGAGGCTGCAGAGAAATTTCGGATGGAGTCTGGGATTGAGCCCAGCGTGGACCTTGACTCTCTGGATGAAAGGATAAAGATCAGAGAGATGATTCTCAAGGGGCAGATACAGGAAGCCATTGCACTCATAAACAGCTTACACCCAGAGCTGCTTGACACCAATCGCTATTTGTATTTCCATCTGCAGGTAAGGTTTGAGCAAGAAATAAAGTCCCTTCCTTGAGGAAATCAGTAGTAGTAGCTCCATGTGAATATATGGTGTAATGATAAACTCCAAACATAGGGACAAGTGTAACCCATCATCATTTTATCCTAAATACATCCCATTCTGATGACCTGGTTGTGCCTGTACACTGTGTAGATAGTGTTTGTGTGTGAGAACACTTACATTGTATCTTTTCCATGGTGCTGTGTCTAGTTCTAGCCTTTACCAATGCATGACTAAAATCTAGCGGCATGCAATTGCTCTATTGACCTTGCATTGCCAAGTGCCTTACTTTTGTGTGCTGACAAAATACTGGGGGCGTATTGCAGGCACCCCTGTTGTGATTGATTGTATTGTCAATGAGAATATGTTCTTCATCAGTATGTGGAACAAATTGATGTGCATGCAGAGCTGCTAATTCTAATGAGCTGTACATTCAACCAATTCTTTACATTTCTTTTCCTTTTTTTAGCAGCAGCACTTGATTGAGTTAATCAGGCTAAGAGAGACTGAGTCAGCATTGGAGTTTGCCCAGACGCAGTTGGCAGAACAAGGGGAAGAGAGTCGAGAGTGTCTGACTGAAATGGAGAGAACGCTAGCGCTCCTGGCGTTCGACAATCCAGAGGAGTCGCCATTTGGAGACCTACTCAACATGATGCAACGGCAAAAGGTGGGATTGCTATTATTTATGTGTATACCTGCTGTGACAGCACTTTGTGAATGCAGATTGTAAGAGGAAAACTGGTTACAAATGACTCAGAAATCTCTAATCAATATAGAATTTTAATTGGAACACGTTTCTTGGTGTTCAGGTCTGGAGTGAGGTAAACCAAGCTGTGCTGGACTATGAAAACAGGGAGTCGACACCCAAACTGGCTAAACTACTTAAATTACTTCTTTGGGCCCAGAATGAGCTGGACCAGAAAAAAGTAAAATATCCTAAAATGACTGACCTTAGCAAGGGAACCATTGAAGACCCCAAATGACAGAAAAGCCAACAACCACCTCTCCCTATCCTGTTAATTTATGATCAGTCAGTGACTGTATGATAACCAGGTAACACATACTATATGTATTAATGAACAATACATTTTACATGTTACTTTCCTCAAAGGTAAGACATAATTCATTGTGGAACATGTAAATTGCTGTGTTTTGAAAGTAAAAGCATATATTTAGATTAAACTAAAAAATGAGAATTAAGTATTAATGGTTTATGTTTGGTCTTTCTGACATTTAGTCCTAAAATGTGCAAGTATTATTTATTTTTTTAAACTATCATTATAGATGCCATACTGTATTTATAATCAATGCAATGCTATAATCACAGATTCCAAATTCATGATCTCAATGGTGACATTTCACACTTAGCATGCTGATGTTGGGGATTAAATATTTTCTTTTTACGTTTAGTTACTGTATGTTTTCATTATTTTTCCCAACCACAGGGATGCATTGTATCTTATCTTATGTATATGACAGTGGTCAGTCATTTAAGCATGAGATTAATTTGATTGCCAAATTTTATGTTATCCAGAAAAGCTTTGGCAAGCATGGCTGTTGAAATACCATGGAACTTGTAATTGGTAACTTGTAATTGACAACAGGAGTTTATGTGATTAATTAAATACAGAATCTAAACATCTATTTAGTCCTGAATGCCAGCATGTACATTTAAGTATGAGAAATATACAGGGTTTTATTAAAGTTCATTATACTATTCTAGGAAATACATTTAACCTTATCTAGATATTCTAATGCTATTCTTAGATTGGGAATTGTACTTAATGAAACTGTTTCTATATCCAAAATAGTTAGCCATGTGCTTCATATACACCTAGAAATTGGATTGTGCATTAAAAGGTGGCCACACTACAGTATCAGGCAAAAGACAGGTAATTTTAACAACTTCCTTTTAATTAGTCTCAATCCAGTCAGACTGGAATACATGTGTCTGTTATCTTTGTGTCGTGGTGATGAACTTTTTAGAAACCGGAACCTGTGTGGTGCTTTAGTGAAACTTCTGTCTATTTTATTTTCAATGAGTTGGACATGCTCTTGCTTTTTAAAAAAATATTCTTTATATTATTACTTTAAAAAATGTTTTAATCAGTACAAGGTTTCTTTGGTTTGGGAGTTATTTTTTAATATATATTTTTGTGAAGTCGCTGCTAGTTATCCATTGTTACTTTCTTTCAACGTTGTATGGCCACAGAAATCACATCCGTTTTATTAAGAATTTCTAAAATCAATTTGCAATTATTGAATTAAAAAAAACTTTTATGAACCATACACTGAACATTTTCACATCGTTTTATTTATGTTGAGTGTGGATACAGTTTTGCATTTCAGAATATGCCTCCATTACAGTTGGCAAATTATATTCTGTAATACTGGCACATTAAATGTATGTCAAAAGTACTAAGATTGAGTGTGAATTATAAACAGATGCATCTAATAGTGTCTGGAAATCTCAACGAGTATATATTGCAGAATGCTGCCCTGACACGTTTGACTTGTCTGACATGTTTTACCTGAGGCTGTCCCTCATTCTCATTGTGCATAGTATTTGCATACTTCTCACATCAGAGCTTGTAGTACACTGTTTGTTGGTAGTGCATGTTGAGACAAGAGTCTGAATGGCGGATTGCTGCGTATCCAGAGACTGTGCAACTAAGTCTGATGGTCTGCTGTTAGATTCTAAGGATTTTACGCTGAATGGTGCTACAGAACTCACACCGGAAAGTCCGAATTTGTGGTCCAGGTGAGTTATGACCTTTAAATACTACATTCAGAACTTTACAAAAAAAAAAATAGCACATTATAGCTATCTTGAAAGCTATACACCGTTCTACATTTTACTACATTGCATTATTTATTATATTGAAATGTATTTGATTTAGATTACTATTTTGTTAATTATTTATTGCCCTGCCAATATTTGTATTTTTAATTAAATGTATTTATTGTATTAGCATTGACCTGGAAATATTTTCTCATAAGTTTAAAGCTGCTATCCTCTTTACAGTTTATGTATAGTAGTGGTACAGTATTGTAACTGAAACTGAACATATGTAATGCACACCAAACATTCTGCAAAAATGCAAAAATGTCAACTTTTATAGCACTTTTCATACTAAAATACTAAAAGCCGCTTTACATAGGATACAAAGGATAATATAAGTTTAATAGTTAAAAGATATCTCAATTTTGATAGACGTGGGAATGTCTGGTGAACACTAGCAGTGCTAGTAAAAACCATTTCAATACCTATAACTTTTAGTATCATCCAGATAATCTTCTGAGTAACTGCTGTCCTATAGGTCACTGGCTCGAACATGGACTTCAATGCTACTCTTGGGAACCTGTCTTCTTTACTGTGCCCGGATGGCTATGCCAATCTGTGCTGTCTCCATGGCAAACACATTTGAGTGGAGCAAGACACAGTCTGGGCTGGTTCTCGGTGGATTCTACTGGGGCTACTGTTTAACCCAAGTGCTAGGAGGACATGCCAGCGACACGTAAGACACTTTGGTTGGACACTGGCATGCTATTGCATGACTTGTAAAAATGTTTGCAGGCAGTTTACTGTATTTTGTGATGTATGTTGCATGCTCTGTTAGACTAGGTGGAGAACGTGTTTTGTGCATCTCCACTGCCCTGTGGGCTGTTATCACGGCTGCTACTCCTCTTCTGGCTAAACTGGGAAGTCATCAGCTTGCTGTTATGATTTTAGCCAGACTTCTAATGGGATTGGCACAGGGTGAGTATTAAAAGCATTAGCGTTGTTTGACGAACAGTATTGATATAAAATCTTTGTCTGTTTTATTTGTTTACATTTGAGTTTTGTTATATAGTTTGTATACATGTATGACTAATTGTGCCATGGGTTTATACTCTATACAGTGTGCTGTATCCATTAACACATTTAAAAGAAAATGCTTTGCATTTACAGTACTTAGTGATCATTAACATTATTAGACAAAAGTTTTATATCTCCCCTCCCCATTTCCATCAGTTCTAGAGCAGTTGTACAGTAGATTTAGTAGGTGTATCATTTCTTACAGGTGTTTTCTACCCGTCTTTGGCCAGCCTGTGCTCCCAACGTGTAGCTGAAGCAGAGAGAAGTTTTTTGATGAGCACCATGAGCTGTGGTTGCTATATTGGGTATCACTCACTGACTCACACGTGCACGCAGTTTGCTGTAACACCATCTGATGTAACACAATTTGTTCTTTCAGGACAGTCTTAGTTGGTGGGCTTGGGTCCCTATTGTTGGACTGGTATGGCTGGGAGAGTGTGTTCTATGGTATCGGTCTCCTGTCTGGTCTCTGGGCGCTCATTGTGTGGCAGTGTTTACTAAAAGGTATCTGACAGTATTACTTTAATATTAGCATGTAAATATGTATATCATTTGTGTGGGCTGAGCACATGGGTTCAGTAGGTTTGGGACAAAAAATACTTTGCTTTGCTTTTATAACTTACTTCTGTATGGATTTTATGGAATCTGTGCACTAGTACACATATGTATTTTGCGATACAGGTGATGTGATCCCCAAAAACATGCTGTCAGTTGTTGATTTCCAGTGGAGATTGTCAAACGTCCACTGGCTACCTCTTCTGAAGAAGCCTTCTGTGTGGTACCACTTTTTACCTCATACCAGCAAATTGTGCATTTGTGTGAGCGTGTTGCAACCTCCCGCATCATCTCCTGATTTCACATCTCTCCTCAGTGCCATGATGTTTGCCCATATGTGTTGCTCCAGCACATCGTACATATTGTTGTCATGGCTGCCAACGTTCTTAAAGGAAACATTTCCACAGTCTATGGTATTCATTTTCACACCACACACTGCCTTTATTTATTTTTATTCTTAGAACATCGCTAACCTTTGTGTAATTTCAGGGATGGGTCTTAGAATATCCCTAACCTTTGTGTATTTTCAGGGATGGGTGAACAATGTGGTTCCATTTGTTGTTGCCATCCCAGTGTCACTGGCTGGAGGTTATGTTTCAGATGTCCTCATCAGTGAAGGTGCTACATTTTATTTAGTGAAATGTTTGTGTGGGAATGCTTAGGTGGACTAGCAATTTATCTTTATACATTTACACTTGTTCTCTTTCTCTGTAGGATATACGGTGTCATGTGTTAGGAAGTTAATGCAGGTAAGTGCTTGTTAGAAAACAACCATATAAGCCGATGCATTTTCTGCCAGAAATGTTCTCTGCATGTATAGAACACATACTGACAGTACGAGCTACGTTCCTCGCTGTGTGTGTTTTCAGTTCAGTGCCATGGGTGTCTCCAGTGTATTTATTATGCTCCTGTTTACCTCTGTTTCACTCTACTCTGCATTGGCCTGTGTCACTGTCGCAGTGAGTTTGGGCACGTTCACCAGCAGGTATGCTAGTGAGAAATACTCTGCATCTAGACTAGAACGTGTAACCTGTCCTGTTTATTGCATTGTCTCAATTAATATGTTTCTACTGTCTGTCAAAATGTTGAATGTCTAAGCTGAACATCTATCTTTTTATATTATTTAGTGGTGTGGCAGTCAACGTGCAAGACCTGGCCCCATCAAGTGCTGGGGCTCTCTTTGGTATGCCCTATTTAGTCTATTTGGTTATTTCACTGAGAGTTAGTGCCATTGCTATTGTTTATGCTGTTATGTAAGGATGTCTGCAAGTCAATGTTTACTTATACTTTATCTCTATTTTATGTTTTTAACAATAGGTTTTATGAATATGTGTGGTGCTTTTGCTGGTATGTATCAGAGCGGATCTTTACACACTGGCATGCTGTATGTGTGTACACCAAAAGGAGAAGAATCATTTGAGCAAATACAAATGTATATTCTTTAATTAAAACATAGCTACAGTATGTGAATGTGTGTGAATGTGTGTGTGTGTGTGAATGTGTGTGTGTGTGTGTGTGTGTGTGTGTGTGCGCGTGCTTTTAATTGTTCTAATGTGCATGTTTGTTGCATAGGGATGGTGTTGGTCTCTGCTTCTGGGTATCTGATGGAAGTCACCTCATCATGGTCCACATTATTCTTCTTGGTAACGTTAGTAAATGTCACAGGGCTTGGGGTCTTCATTGTATTTGGAGATGCCCAACGTGTGGACCTAAAGGAATATCGGTTAAACATGACTGAGTGACCTGTCTGCAGCTGGCATCAGTGCAATATGGAAGCCTCATAACTGTACTGTACTGTGCATCTACACAGTACAGTGCATGCTGTTACCATGACACTCTTCTGAAAAATGAATAGATGAGGTGTGTACTAAAGATACTATACTAGTTTATGATAGATTAATATGTTCTTACAGACCTTGTAGTTATAATTCAGACAGAACATTTATTTTGAATTGTTATTCACAAATACTATATAAAATGTATTCAATACACTTTGGTAATTTCACAAATGCTTTAACTAAAAGGATTTACAGGGAGTACAGTTTCAAGTATTAGAGAGTGAAGATTTAAGCATTGTCTTGCTAGGCCAGGAGGGTCTGTGTCTGGGGTTGAACTGGGTTGAACCGTGCACACAGCTGGAACCTCAAGTTTTTCTTATCATTTTGTTTAAGCATTATTTTGTAATGTATTTAAATAATTTATAATGCATATTTGTGTCTGTATATTTATTTAAATGCACATACATGATGCAATTTAGTTAATATTTGCATTTTTATAAAATATGAATTGCTTTAACAAAGCTGTCTCAAAGATTTCAATAATTTTTGATTTAGAATTTCCTCATTCATCTTTATTGTCATGTGTATTAAAATACAATAACATACTATGTCTGTATCTGCCTGTAGGAAATACCCTTACAATAACTGACCATTAAAGGACATTACTGTACATTCAAAACTGTACAGTACATGCAATGCAGTACACAGTAAATACACAGCCTTAGTGTGGCATACAGCTCTTCAGCAGCCTGAATGCCTGCAGGAAGAATATATTGCTAAGATGGTGTGTGAGTTGATGCTCTGGTGATATAATAACATGTTTAAGATGCAAGGAGGAAGCACTTTGAGAGCATGGCTGGTGCCTTTCATTATATTTAGGGCATTCCTTTTAAAGCAAGATGTGTCGATGTTATGAAGTTGTGAATCAATTTGTGCTAGTGATTTTGGCTGCTGTATTTAGTCCTCAGTGTCAGCCTGCAGTCTTGAGCAGTCAGGTTGCCAAACCACAGAGATACAGCATGTCAATACTGTAGATAGGAAAAGTGATAAGTTTACAAGCTTTGGTGTCCTCTGAGATGGGATGCCTCGCAGTTTTCCCGAGGACGCAGTTGCTTGAGTGAAATGTGAAGATGTCTGAAAGGTGTACCAAGAAGACGACCATTATAAAATTAGCAATTTAAACAAATTACCCATTGATAGTAATGTTTTTTACTCTACTTCCTGGAGTCGATTATTTATTTTGTCTTTGCGTGGCTTTAGAATATAATGAGGTTTTTTTTAAGGCAAAAGTAGCCTATAGCCTAGGCATGGACGTCGGCAATGAATGAATTGACCTACTAGAACGGAAATATAATGGCTATAGAGGTGATTATATCGAATTATTACAAAATGTTTAAAAATAATAGCAAGTAAAGTATAGGTTTAAAAAAAGTGTCATATCACAAAAGAACTGGAACTATAATAGGCCTATATATAGTCCGGATCGCTATCAGCACCCTGGTCAGCGCCGGCATGTCCATATTGTCCTGCAAATATGAAAAGGGCAGCCAGCCTGTAAAACACCAAATCAATTCGCTACCTTACAGAACTGATAACATATAAAGTGTGAATCTGATGGATGTGCAATGATCTCATTCGTGACGTCGACGATATTCGTGTGTATAGCCTATGAGGGCAGAGATGGCTATAAACGCCAGACGAAAATCTGTGTGCTATAGGATGGGCTATGCATTCGAGAAATGCTTAATTTCTAAAGAGTCGAAGATTAGGCGATATGAAAATAATAACAGAGGATAAAAAAATATAGCTGTTAATGTCGACATCATCGGCCTGTCTTCGCCATGGTCTTTTGGAAATGAACGCCTGGCAGCACAATAATAGATTATGTAGGTCTATTGTTTAGCGTTTTTTCTTCTAATTTACGTGGACATTTTAAAAGGCGCTAGTTTGCGTTTCAAGTGGATTTGCGGGTAGACCTATAGGCCTACATAGAATTTGCAAGACCACCAGATTTGTTTCGAGGTGAGGGTACGCAAGCTACAAGAGAACCTGGATTCGGCGAACAGAATGATCTTCACAATGACGCAAGGACAGACTGCGAATATGCTTCGAATTGCCTAGGGCACGGCCTATACTCTAAGTCAAATGTATATTTTTTGAAGACAATATAGTATACATATAAATTAAGATATCGTGTGCATACTATCAAAGCGCAACTGTAAACGAGCTTTATTGCTATATTCTGTGTTTTGGGCCTGATAGGCTGTAGACTATAGTGTTTCCAGTCAAATTATATTTCATTTGCCATGTGTCCAATGTATTAATTGTGGGTATTATATTTCTCTGTGATCATTTTGATATGATGGCTTATATTTATCAGACAACTTTTCCCCAAGAAATGGTAGCCACTCCTCGTGTTCACAGCGGACCTTGATTTATCAGCCATACAATTAAGGCACGCGGTGAATGCCAAGAGAGGAATCCACCATCTTCACACTGCTGTAAAAAATAGCCTGAAACACTCTGCAAACCTCCAATGACCTATAAATGTTTATTAAGTGTGGAAGAAAGTGTTAATGTATCTATCCGTGGATAGATGTAGATAGGCCTATATGATCGAAATCAGAGGCAATTATGAATCTGACCTCATTTGCAGGTTCTTGTTCCATTATCTTATACTAATAGGCTACACATACGTCAAAACAAGCAGTAGTGTATATTAGCAATAATCTAGTGGTCACATTGTTAGGCATGTCACATAACTAATTAAAATTCCCATCATACAATTATTAGCTGGCTAATTATATTCAGGCTATGGCTACAAACATGTATCTTCACAACACAAATGTGAAAATATGACTAAATGTACAACCTCGAGAGGTCGATATTTCACCTAATCCAAATCTAGAAACCAACATCTTTGCAAGTTTTCCTTACAATTTCAAATCATTCCATATAATTATTGAACTGAATGCATGCTTTGCAATGGAACATCTTTACTATATCTTAATTGGTTCAGGCAAGGATAACACAATCATATTTTGAAGGAATGTTTGCAGCTACATTATCAAGTATAGCACATTATTGCAGGTTGTCATGTAGGCCTATAAAGTCATGTAAAAAAATAAATACAAAGAAACAGATAAGTATACCTTTAATAACGACCATGATCCAATCTAAGAATGTGATAGTGACCTTTGATACAATGTATATTTAATTCAGGAGTGACTTACAATTTTTTTATATTCTGTTACCATTATATAACTCTGATTCCTCAACAGCCATACCCCCTGTATACCTTTCACTCTTGCATACAGACATCCACACACTACGGCAAGCAATTCTGGGGAAAAAAAAAGTCACACATATACCATATAGACTATTCTCTGGGTTTTCATACACTTGACGATAAATCAGTAACATTAATTTTAAGGTTAAACATTTGAGGCGTTGTCAGTTAGCATTGCCAGTACATTAAAGCTTAAATTTTCTGGATGGCATGGGGGGGTTATAGCAATGAAAATATCAACATTTAATTATGTTAAGAATAAACAAGGGAGAGGGGAAGAAAAAAAAAAAAAAATCAGGCCTTGCTTTAAAAGTGATACATGCTACATTGTCCCCAGAATTATATAAACAGAGACCCTTGATGGAATGGCAGGGAACAGAGTAGAAAAAAGAGCTGTTATTTAAAAATGGGGAACAGACAACACAAACTAAGGGTTTTTTTGTACAATACCTTAATTTAAACAGTGTGTTTTGCATGTTCTCCCTTAAATTAAAAAAAAGTGAGACAACCTTTGAGAGTGCATCATCTCTGGACAACATCTTTTCCCTGAATCTCTTGCTGAAAAACTTGAGGTACAGTACAGCAAAAATTTAATTTCTCAAACACTATGGCTGAAAAGCAATGTAAAGTCTCTAGAGATTGAAATTGATGTCTCTCTCTCTCCCCAATAATTGTAATTTTCAGACAGTGGTAAGCCAAGTGATGTCAACCAAAATCATTTCCAAACATTTATGGTTTCTAATGTCACAACCGTTCAACATGATAATTTCTATGCATATACAGAAACTTTCAGCGTAGACATTCCTCCAACAAGTCATTAAGAACAACCTTAAATAGATTAAAAAGGGCAGAAGTTATGTTTCTTCCGATAATAGAAAATATAACTGGCCACATACAGATATCAGACATTTGTCAATAAGGTGTTCTTCACTCGAGAAAAACCAATACAAGCACTTAACATTTCTCCAACACACACCACAAGGTGAACAGTCACTGAATATCAGCAGTATGTTGTCAAGAGATTTTCAAATGAGACGTGCAGATATCTGTTAAGTAATATTAGTTAAGAATGCAAGTTTTGGGGTAGCACGAAGATTTGTAAGGCTAAAATAATACAGGAAGGAAAAATGAAGCAATTGTGATTGGTGGATGTGGCTTCGTCCCTGCACACTCATCTTTACGACCAAGATCCAGGAGCAGGTAGCCTAGCTTGACATGGATCTAAGTCACCAAAATTAAATAGAAAAAAAAATTGTTTTACGATGTCCTCATCTTCTCGTTTTAATCCAAAATGTAATCTGTCCATCAAAGCACAACCGCCAGTTGAGCTTTATAAAGCAGTCTTCTACTGTTTACTTCGATTCTGACGATCCTGAATTAAGAATAGAATAAGACAAATAATTAAAGTGCAGCAATACTACATACAAATGTACCAAAATAATACATAATCTGTAGAATATGTTGGAAGCCTGTGCAAGGTAACTGTAATGGCACTTTTCACCTGATCAAGTCGGGACCGACTCTGTATTGGAGGAGGCTCATAGCTCTGTTGAATAAGTAACATACAAATGTTTTTTTTTAAACAATCATTCATAAAATATCCAAAAATAAGATCAATTTACTTTCATAACACATGAATTTAACGCACACATTGGAATAAGCTTTTATCTATAGGGGTGTAAAGATTAGGTGTAGTCACACAGAACAGTCACGGTACGGCCATTATGGGTTGGTGTGCGCAGTCGTACGACTACAGAATACACGGTATGCAGTATGGTGCAAAGATTGATGACCGCAATATGTAACTAAATAATATTCACAAGTGCCCTTAAGCTGCAAGCTTTAGCACAAGCTGATTGGCATGTACCTCGGTTACATTATGGCGAGCACAAGTCCCACAATAATTATATAATACTTATATATAAGTGCTTCTTTGAAATCAGGTGTGTGTGAAAATGCGGGGTTCCCAGTGACCCACAACAGCAGGAGAGTGGTGGATCGGACTGAGATGGTGTGATGCCATTGTTCGACAATTAAACCTGTTGCAAACCGCAAGCGTTTTCTGAGATTTGTCTCTGCAGAGATTGCACACTGCCTGCGAACTGCTGGTGGATTTTTTAGCCCTCACTTGGCACGCTCCAATTTGCTCATACTAGCACTGCATTGATCCTGCAGTATTAACCTAATAATATGGATGTTTTAGAATAGTTATGTAGTCACAAATATATAAAATTGTGACAATTCAGTTGAGCATCATTATTTGAGTACAACTAATAACTGCTGGATTGACGGAGCTACAAATCAAGCAACAGGTCTGTAAAAAATGTCAAAAGCACCAGGCTTGACATACAGGCAATAAGCTCATACGGTATGGAAACATCATTGTACCAAACCATGATGTGGTGAAATGTGGTGTGAACTGACTTCTGTGTACCGTTACACTCCTATATCCAAATCCTAGAAGCAACGCATCACTTACCTTTCTCACCACCTCCTCCTCCTCCTGCTTCTTCTCGTAGTGGGAAAAGTCATCAAAGATGGAGGTGGTGTGTTTGTACGTGGCGATGAGCTTCAGCACCTGCTTGGCCTTCTCCAGAGGAACCTCCTGGGTGTCGCGGGAGTTGGTCACCGGCTTGTTGTCGTTGTT
>JAODLL010031392.1:0-23021 GCA_026546735.1 Forbesichthys agassizii | reverse complement strand
CCCCCCCCCCCCCCCCCCCCCCCCCACACACACACACACACATACACACACACATATCATGACACTCAAATCTGCTGTGACCAACTACATAATGCAATGACCAAAGACCTAAAACTTATACAGAGGAGTTATTTCGGGATGGCATGACACTGCTGTTTGCAGGTCTTGTAAATCTGTTAAATAAGTAGACTACAGTCACTACTTAAATAAAAAGACATGGCCAATAGCCAATGAAAATCTACTACCCTAAATCTACACTTCCTAATGGTGTTGTCGAGCTGAGAGGGGTATACTGTATCAGACGTTCAGCACGAGTTGCTTACAGTAAGTGACATAGTGCTAATGGACGGAAAAGGTTGAGACTGTAACAGGTGGATAAAATTAACATCTACTATTTTACAAATACATTCATACATTTTATTCAGAATTTAATTATTATCTTCCAACCTACTTATCTGTACTTCTCTCTGAATACAACTGTTTTACTCTTTAAATATCTAAATGCTTCATTGACATCATTAAAGGCTGAAATAGCATAATTTCAATAATATAGCTACTGCAATTAGTAAGTAATGCTGTATATGCAATCAATTAATATATTTTTCTATTAAATATGTAAGATCCATAACATTGTGGGTCAAATCTTTTTATTCCTAGCACTGATTCATAGTGTGTTATGCTGGATCACGGTTATGGACCAATGAACAGGATTATGTTCATAGTCAAAGAATTCTAGTTGGCCAATCAAATACAACCTCATCTCTATCAAGAGGGGTATGTTAAGATATGCCTTTCCTTCTACCTTAGTATTTAAGAAGATGACTTTGGGTCCGATATCTCTACTCTTGGTAATAATAGGTACGTTCTTTTTTAAAGTTTTACATTCTTTGGTAGATTTAAAATGTTTTAGATCTGTGTTTTAAATAGTTTATTTGATATATTATTAGTTTTAAAATGTTTTACACTATAATGTTTATTTAATGTAATGAGTGAATTCTGCACCTTTTGCATTCTTTTCCATTTTAATGCAGTTCGTGGGACAACTCAGAATCATTCCCCTTATGTGCATCAAGAAGATGGCCATATACTAGTTAACATTGGGGACAATGTAACTTTAAATTGCTTTTATAAAAAGGAATATATTAACAGACTTTTATGGTATAAGCAAAAGGTGGGACAGCAACCACGACTTGTGTCTTCCTATTATGTATATGATGACAACGCCAAACATTATGATGAATTTGAAGATGATAAACATTTCAACATAGAAACTAGAAAAGGAGTTTATAATTTGACTATCTCAGATGTCCGCCTGATCGACGCAGGTACTTATTACTGTGTAGGTGCCTATTCCCACGAATTTATATTTTCTAATGGCACAACGCTCCACGTGAAGGATCCTGGTGCAAACATTAATACTGTGGTCCATCAGACAGTGTTTGAAGACTCCCATCCTGGAGACAAAGACCATGTGACTCTAAACTGTACAGTGCAAGTTGGATCCTGTGGTGAAGATCTCAGTGTTTTCTGGTTCACAACCTCAGGAGAATCTCATCCAGGAATGATTTACACCCAAGGAGTCAGGGATAAGCAGTGTGAGAGGCGAAACTCACCTGAAACACAGACCTGTATGTACACCCTCTCAAAGAACAGCCTAACCCTTCCTGATGAACAAACCTACTGTGCTGTGGCCTCGTGTGGCCAGATTCTGTTTGGAAATGGAATTAGGATTGGCAGAGTTGACAGTGAGTAATACTTTGATGTACAGTAACATGAAGATTCCTCGTCATAATGTACAAGGAAATATAATTCATAACAACACAATAGAGAAAATGACAACGTGATTCATAATTTCCTAACTCTCTATAGATAGGATGGCTTCTAGTAAGTTGGTGTATGTCTTAAGTGCAGCGTTGGTTGTCACCACTCTCCTGGTAGTTCTCCTGGCTTGGTCTTTGTACAAGATGAACAAGAGTAAGTGACCACAAGACATTTATATACATTTTAAAACAAAGGCTTGGTAAAAAAGTTCTAAAAGACAAAGGCACTATTTTACCACCAGGTCCTGGCCTAAGAGCTTTGCCTGCTGCTACAGTGGATTTAACTGTGAGTATTATTTAGTGAAGTTATTTTATATATGATGTGTCATTATACTGTTGAAGTATCAGTTTAAAAGAAGTGGATATTCTGCTGTTTGGATCATTGCACATTCATTACACATTATTCATGTTTTGCTTCCAATGCCCTCATTTAAAATTAATCAATATTTACACAAGATAAAAAAACACATTATAGGTTGCAGTTACACTAAACCGGTCATGCATCCGCTGTGTTAATGGTTTGTAGTATGCATCTTAGAGGATGCTAGGCTACATGTTACACAGCTAAATCAAGCCATATTACGGTGGATAGGTTGGGCTTATGATTGACAGGAGGTCTGCAACAACCTAAAAGCGAACTTTCTGAATTAAAATGGTGACAAATGGAATGGCATGAGGCTGAAATAAAATGTACTGTACTGTACAAATTAAAATGACAAGGGAAACCTAAATGTACATTACAACTTAACTTCAAATTAAATTACATTTAATTGTGAATGATTGTTTTAAATTAAATGTATGATCTAGTATGACTTTCTTATAAAAAAATGTATAACAAACACTCCTCATACACTTTAGGGATGTCTGAAATCATATTACATTATTCCGACGAACAGGTATGAATATTAGAAATAGCCGATATTGTAATAGCTACAATTACTATTAAATAATGGAATAGTTCCGACATCCTCAACCTGCTGTTTTTTAGAACTTTTTTTTTTCAAGTGGGGTGGGTGGTTTTGTGATATTCATGGACAGGATATCGAGGCGTAGTCATGGTGGGGAGGGGTTGCGGTTCGGTGACCCGATTCCGGATAAGTGGGAGAAGATGGATGGATGGATGGATGGGGGGCGTGCACGTCTTAATTAGGGGGTTTCAGAACTCAATCCCCACTGTGTTTTGAACCCTGGATAACCATACAATAGAAGTTGACTTAACACATGCACTTCAACATGGAGCAGAGGGATTTACTGTCAATCTAAACAAAAATGTGTGATCCTTCTTGTAAAAGCACACAACCCCCAACAAAGTAGTGGACATTTCTAAAGTTGCTACTGTAATGCCTTATTTTTCAATGAACCAGTGTGAGCAGCTGTAAGAATCCAGACTACAGCATATTTACCCTGCTCATTACCTCATTGGCTGCAGCTGGTGATCTCCCAGTCTGAAGCAGTTAGGATGGGCATCACTCTGTCCACCGTGGTGTGGAGCCTGTGTGCCTGGTTAGGGATCCACGCTATATTTCTTTGCATGTATTAATATAGTCAACATATGTCTTTAATCTGTCTTTAGGGACAAGATACAGAACATCTCCATTATGCTGCCTTACACGTAAGGCAGGCCAGTAGGACACGACAGGAGGACAACGCAGAGACAGTTTGTGTGTACTCAAGTGTGAGATAGTAACATGTTACATTGTAGATATCCTAAAATTAAAAGTATTCAACAGCCATACATGGTGGGCTGTGATTAGCTCTATCAATTTAGCAATCAATGCATTCCAATAATAACTATTACAATATAATTTCTCCTTGTTTGAATGTTTTTATTATGCTCAATAAAACAATGTCTGACACCTATTTGAAAAGTCTCTGCATGAGTATAGACATGTTTTCTATTTAGTTTTTTAACATCTGAAACTGTAGAGGCCACTGGACATGTGATGATATTGCCTAAATAAGGTTCATAGTCAAAGGCTGCTCGGCCAATAAAAAACATTCTCGACTTTAAATAGAGGAGAATGTAAAGGTATAGCTTCCATTATACTCATTGAATAACGACAAATCTCAAGTTTACTTTTGCTCTGATAGTTCTAGTGTTGGAAATTCAAGTAATTGCTATGTTGGTCTTTTTTAGAAATTGATTTAAATTATATTACATAACAGTATTTAATAAGTATTCCAATATTTATTGTATTTGCGCTGTTTATTTAGCTGTTTTGTTATGTTGTTTTACAGAAAATATACGGATTCCTATGGACTCATTTTGGTTATATCGGTTATATCGGGTTACAGTGCTTTTATGGAGCTGATTTAAGAGTACATACCAATCGGTAGACATTTTTAAATAAATTTGAATAACTTTACATAACAATATGTAATAACACTTCCAATCTTTATTGTATTTGTGCAGTTTTTTTGCTAATGTTTTACAGAAAATACATGCAGATTCACATGGACTCATTTTGCAACTGATTTCTCGGTTTTTAATGTGGTTCATGGGGAAACACAAACACTTTGGATCAAGCTGTTAGACATTTTATCAGTTCACATCAGGGACAATGTCACCTCAAGCCTAGTTTATACTTGACGGAGTCGCAATGTCAAATTTGTGGGCACGGCCTGGCACGTTGGCAACACAACAACAGACAACTCACAATAACCCGCAAGGAGGGAAAGCAGAAAGCAGCCCTACAAATACGCAATAGGGAGGGGCTGCCATGACAAACGAGGCAGCACGGCTGCTAGAGGAAGGCCTGGCCACACCCCCAGACTTGGCTGTGACACAGACGTTTTTCATTTGATCCAATACCATTACACTGGTGCAATACCATTACACTGGTGGCATCTTCTTTTCACATTAACATGAGAACATGTAAAGCATTATTTCTTTAGCTTGCTGGGTCACTGACATATTCGACTGGTGGCTTTGTCCTGCTGGTGTACATCCTGGCTGCAGCCTTCACATTTTCCATCAGTGCAATGTGTGTCTGTATGTAACCACGCTCCGCCATTGTAGCATATTTTACTCTCAATGCATATTTGACTAACTCGATAACATTCTACTTCCTGTTTATGCATTGCTTTAACCAGGGTCAACAGGCAGGAAATCTCCAATATGCCACTCTAAGTTTGGCCAAGAAGACAAAGGAAATACTTTGACAGTGCTTGTGTGTATTCAAGAGTTAAGTAGTTTAAGAGAAAGGCCAATTCCACACTTGCATATACTTAACTGTTAAATAATGATGAAGAAATGAAAACAAAGTGTCACCTTTAACACACAAACACTCATCTCTGTGGTAAGCAAGTTTCCATTGGGGTAAACGTAAGTCAAGCAATGTGTGTGCGCACAGGAAGAGTGGCCTGCAGCGCTGCAGTGTATAGCATGCTGCAATGCCACAAGGGCAGGTCAGTGTATGGAAGGTGCAATAACAGTAAAAAAAACTAAGTTTTTATTTAAACCATAGTTTTAGTTGATTACTTGTTAATAGACATACATATATTCTAGAATCTTCCATCATTGCTAGAAAGACCAAAGGAAGAACCATTTTCTTCTTGTTTATTTTGCACACCCATTGACTAGTTGAACTGATATACACTGTAAATAGTAAATATATGATGCACTGGACAGTACACTGTACCATCATTTGAGTGATATTATATTAAATGAATTTGGCTTACTCCATAGACATTGTATATTTTCTACAGTGCATGTGTAAACCTTCCTTCAGTGTACACTATTTAGATCAAACTATTTTAATTCAGAATTAACAGTTTATTGGTCATGTTATTCTATTGCAAGTATCAATAAAGTTACTATTTAGATTGGTGTCACTAATGTTTCTCTTTCACACTATGTCTCATGTTATTGCATAAAGTCACTAATACTGTACTGCATCACATCATATATTTTACTCACACTACACAAATAAGGGCTGTACACATCAGTATACATGCATACCAGTATACATGTATATGTATGTTATGTATATATATATATATATATATATATATATATATATATATGCATATATATGTTGTTATTAGTGTTGCATCATATCACTTAAAGTGTAGACTACCCTAACATTTATTTTTTTAGCTATAAACTAAGAAATAGTACTGATCTGTGATGAGACATAAATTCCGATTCATACCAATTTTGCATTCATACATTTAATGTATGGTATAATGATTGTTGGACTTAAAATCTAAAAAGAAACGTTTTGGTCTACAAATATCAAGAAGCTACACTGACATTGACAGGCTGTAATCACAGGATTTGAATAATAAAGTACCATATTAAAGCTACCGTAAATAACGCTGTGCAATTCATTCATATGAATCTAACATCAAATATGTTTCTACAGTATACATAACATAACATTTGAGGATCACAATCTGGGTAAAACCCTTTTATTCCTAGCACTTATTCCTAGTGTGTTATGACGGGTCACAGTTATGGGCCAATGAAAATGTGATTGTTATAGTCAAAGAATTCTAGTTGGCCAATCAAACACAACCTCATCTCTAACAAGAGGTGTATGTTAAGAGACTTTATTTTATACCTGGGTATTTTAACAAGATGACTTTGGGTCCGATAGCTCTGCTCTTGGTGATAATAGGTACGTTGTTTCAAGTTTTACATTCTTTAGCTTTTTTTGGTTCTCTGATAGAGTATATATATATTCTATATTCTTAGTTTACAATTGTTTTACACTGACCAGTATACAATGTATTTCCTTGTGTAAATTCTGGAAATCCTTTTCCATTTTAATGCAGTTCGTGGGACAACACAGAATCATTCCCCTTATGTGCATCAAGAAGATGGCCATATACTAGTTAACATTGGGGACAATGTAACTTTACATTGCTTTTATAAAAAGGAATATATACGCAGACTTTTATGGTATAAGCAAAAGGTGGGACAGCAACCACAACTTGTGTCTTCCTATTTCATAAATGATGACAACGCCAAACATTATGATGAATTTGAAGATGATAAACATTTCAACATAGAAACTGGAAAAGGAGTTTATAATTTGACTATCTCAGATGTCCGCCTGATCGACGCAGGTACTTATTACTGTGTAGGTGCCTATTCCCACGAATTTATATTTTCTAATGGCACAACGCTCCACGTGAAGGATCCTGGTTCAAACATTAATGCTGTGGTCCATCAGACAGTGTTTGAAGACTCCCATCCAGGAGACAAAGACCATGTGACTCTAAACTGTACAGTCCAAGCTGGATCCTGTGGTGAAGATCTCAGTGTTTTCTGGTTCACAACCTCAGGAGAATCTCATCCTGGAATGATTTACATCCAAGGAGTCAGGGATAAGCAGTGTGAGAGGAGAAACTCACCTGAAACACAGACCTGTATGTACACCCTCCCAAAGAACCGCCTAACCCATCCGGATGAACAGACCTACTGTGCTGTGGCCTCGTGTGGCCAGATTCTGTTTGGAAATGGAACCAGGATTGGAAGTGGAGTTGAAAGTGAGTAATTTGGATGTATGTTTATAGATTCCACTTCAACAACAAGAACATCTTTAATTCCTAACATAAAATGGAAAAGTAAGATTCCTAATGGATAATTCTCTTCAGACAGGACTGTTTCTATTCAGTTGGTGTATGTCTTAAGTGCAGCATCGGTGTTCACCAGTGTCCTTGTAGTTATTCTGGCTTGGTCTTTGTACAAGATGAACAAGAGTAAGTAACCACAAGACATTCAGATACATTTAAAAAAAAGGCTTGTTAATAAAATTTTAAAAGACAAAGCCACCGTTTTACCACCAGGTCCTGGCATGAGAGCTTTGCCTGCTGCTACTACAGTGGATTTAACCGTGAGTATTATTTAGTTATTTTATTTAAGATTTTAGAAACAATTTAAAGGATGTGGATATTCTTCTGTTTGGTAATATGGATAACTGCTTGTGAACTCTGATTGGTCAATATGCTGCCGCCCTGACGGACCTTTAGCCTACACTATAGTATACTCTGGTGAATACAGCCATAGTGCACCATATGTACAGTATGTGCACCACTCTTATAAGGAATGGTCATCATTGCTGATTTAATTAGTAAAAGGTGGTTGAATCATCTGTAAAGAAATAAAAAAGAAAAAAAAAATGAGGAGCATAAAATGAGAAGGAAGGATAAAGTGATTTAGTGTACTTTATGTGCAACTTATATTCAATTAAACTTTAATTGACTGTTATGTTTCTATTCTCATTCACTTCTTGCTGAATGATACAATTGATTCTACTTAATTTAATTGTATATGAAACATGTGAGTTAAACTCTACAAAAAGAACACTTGTGACATATTTGATAGTGGTGGGAAGTCTGGATCGTCTCACTAGGCTGTTTTGCAACATTAGGATTGTTGGTTCAAACCCCATCCTTAACAACATTTAACATTTTATAAAATGTTGGCTTTGTATACTGATGTATGTTGATTATTAATGTTCTAATTGCAGATTGATATTCTAGTTACAAATAGTGATGGGAAGTTCTTTTCGAGTCGTTCAGTGAAATAAATTCATCTTTAAAGTCATGTTGTCCCTTTGACTCTTCCACCCCCGTTTTCCTCTGCCATTGTTAACAAGTAATGATCAGTAGTTTACATGTCCTTTTTTATTAAGTGAAATACTCAATGTATAATCTATTTTTTTAATAATGATTTATTTAGTATAACAAAAAACGACTTCAATGTTAATTACTGTACCATGCATCCAATTACCTGTTACAAATATGTCTTTATAATGCTGCTGGCTGTCGTTGAGAAGAACAGTGAGCTGGAGGACCATGTATGAAGCAGATCATTTTGTTTAAATCTGCTTCAAATCATTAAAATGAATGATACAATAGAACGAATCACTGAAAAAAGGACTCACCAAAAAGATTTGTTCAAAATGAATGAATCATTCACAAACTACACATCACTAGTAACAAATAACTAAGGATAAACTTTAACTTAACAAAGTGAAAGAATCTTGAGGTTAGTTTGAATCTCTTTCTCAAGCTAGTGCACAATAGGGTTAGGGTTAGACAAACAAAAGACAAAGATCAAGACCTTTTTGGTCATTTGGGTCATATGTCCCTACCACAATGTATGACTGGACTGGAGACTGGAGAATATTTTCACTCAAATTTCAGTCTGAGACTACAGTAATGGAAACACATTTAGTGTGCAGCTGCATTACTAAGAACATTAATTGTCATGCTTCTTTGGCGATCTGTGCAGAAGCGATGCTCCATAAGAATCAAAGACTTAGAAGACCCTAAGACTCATTTGCACACAAAGGAATCATGAGTCCCGAGTCAATAAATATTAGTGCTGGGAATCGAAAAATCACATTTGTATTTTTTGGTGCTTTTTGTTTTTTTATAGACAGGACAGTATAGAGAGAGGGGAAGCGAGTGGGAGTGAGATATCAGGGAAGGATCGAGAAATGACCTCAGGCCAGATTCAAACCCATCACAGAGCTACCACTTGCACCACAACCTGCAAATAGTAGTTGTTTGCTGCTATATTAATGTTTTACTAAATCATAAAGACACCTCTTAAATCACCAATCAACAATTTGAAACATCAAAGAGAACACTTCTAGTTTAATTTTAAAGATATTGGGAAGAGATAAACAATGTAAGGAGCCAGGTGTTACATAGGCCTACAGTATGGTGCAGATATTTAGAGAGCTGACATTGTCACGTAGCGTGACGTGGGGCGGAAGTCTGAAGCGGCAATATTTACATGTGGATGTGTATATAAAAGAAGTCGACTAGCTGACAGGAGAGAGTGAAGGAAAGGTGAGATAGCTTGGTCGATGTTTGTGGGATAGCCTACATTTTTATGTCACTGGCAGCTAAATAAACATTTTCTTTTTAAAACCAATTCAATGGTTTCTTACTTCGTATTCCTGGAGGAACGATACCATATAGCTATTGTAATACCCAGAAGTCCTTACCATGGTTCAGATCAGAAGTCTATAAAGTAACACAAGCAAAGTACAATGAACACTTTTGAACCACATTAATGATGGCAGATGACAAGCACAAGTTGCACAACACTAGCGCGCACACACAAGATTACAATATATCCTGTAACTTCGAGTCACGTCAATAATAACTTGGGTGATTTCGCTTTTTTAAGGTAGCTACTAAAGTGGAAATGCTACGGTTGTATTTTAATTCGCTGTTGCAAATTATACAGACCACCACCGTAGTCCAAAGCGCAATCAGGAATTAATTTAAATCTATAACTCCACACCATTATCCGTCATCATGCTATTATTCCAGTCATTTTGCTTGTATGAATTGGCTCAGTCAGCACGTTCAAAGCTTGCCACAGCAGGTAGTACTTTTAAAGGAGAAAGTTTAGTGACTATTTCCTGAACCAGCCTAGTTAGTCTCTACATGGTTGACTTACTAGACATTGACACAGAGAAAATGATCAATCTATAAATAGGTCAGAACTTCATATTTTTCTATCGAGACTTCTGCAGCTAGGTCTGGATAAACTGATCCCTCCATGCAGAGCAAGTAGATGTTTGGTCATCTCCTGCTCGGTGGGGAAGTTGTCAAGAGGAGATGCTAACATGGTCCTGGACAATGTGTGGGTGGCGGTGGCTATCGCTGCTGAAGCCATGTCGCCAGCTCAATGACAGCTCAATGGTTGTTGAGCGGTCCTGGTTGTGATTAGTGCTAGGACACTTCCTCTGACCTGGGACTCCTGTGGCATCTGTTAATGCTACAATTGACAGACCACTCTTAATTAACTAACTTACAAAACGCTTTACATTTCTCTGATGTGCTAGTTCTTAAGTTTGGCACAATGTGAAACATATTCAAAGTATTATTGCTAAATATTGTTGATCCTATCATCACCTATTACATCTTAACCGTCCTGGAGGGGTGGATTGCTCCCTCTGTGGTTCCTTCCCAAGGTATCTTCCGTTTTTTTCCCCCATGGGGTTTTTAATGGAAGTTTTTCTTTGCCCAGGGGGAGGAGCAGGTCAAAGGGGTGTTGTTTGTTTCCATGAGAAATGTAAGCTGAACAGCCATTTGAGACTGTAATGTGATTCAGGGCTATAGAAATACAATGTATATTACTCCATGAACGATGACACTAAGTGGGAGTGAAGTACAGAAAAAGGGACAACCGCTGTTGCTTTTTGCTCGCTGTAATTACAAACTGATTATTATGAACGAGTCCAAAGACATTTGAGTCCAAGTCAAGTCCGAGTCCAAATGAGACTCTAATTGAAACAGGGCTCGACATTAAGCGTTGTCAATGATAGATTACTTTTTTAAAGATATCTTTTAGTAGGTTAGTGTATCATGCCTGTAGCCTATAATTTGTCCCCTTGACAATAAGATGTAATATAGGAATATTGACTCTTACGATCAAAGACTGTGTTACATTGTTTTTCCTCAGAGGAGGTAGTCTACAGCAATAAATTGTAGCCTACATCTTAATGGCATTTCTATTTAGGTTATCCTAGAATAGTTTAGGGAAGTGGGCTCTAGTGTCTATCATAAACTATTGTAAAATACTATGGTTATTTAAATTGAATATTATACTAATATTTTCTGTAATCTATGTTTCTTATTAAGTGAGGCCTTTATTTCCATAGATTTGTTTAGGCATATAGCCTACATTTCCGGTGATTCTTTTGAAGTCGATATCCACCGAATGAGAAAAAACAACTTGAAACAGCTCAGATGAGCCGACCGTGCAGGAGCTGAATAGTTGAAACAAACACGGCAATAATGTAATAATTTAAATGGGCTAATATTTATGTAGATTAAAATATAATATTTAACTGTGCTTGCATTTGCCCCCAATCCATTCCTACCCTTTCTGTTCAGCCTGGGCTTTTAAGCGCTTTATTAGCAAGGTACTGTTGTAACGCCGTGACGGAAAGGTTTGTGCAGATGAACGAACACAGAAGCAGGGATGTCTAACGAGTCAATGCTCAGTGTATAATATAAACAAAAGACAGCGTATAGGCATACAGTCACGTAACAGAAACAGCACACTAACGGCTAAGCTAACGTAAACAAAACGCGCGTACAGTCACTTAACATAAAGCAGCACAAACAGCTTCACAAAAACCCACCAACACTACAGGAAGTCATCAGCCTATATTCCCTTACACCCACACGGCTGAAGGCAATCAGCTGATTGCACGTGTGGGTGTGGGGCAATGGGAAAACAGCTAGTCCACCACCGGCAAAACCACACACCGGCCAGGCAAACGCGGCAAAGAGATGCGGCGCCCTTCTGCGCATCCCTGGACGTTACAACTGTAATGCGGTATAGGCAGGCAATGTTTTTCAACTCCCTTCTCCGTAACAGAAATACACTTTTAATAACAGGAGAAGGAAAAACCCTGAAATGGACAAAACTCAATGGCTGGACTTGGTCGAGTACAATTACAATATTTGGTGAGTCCGAGACAAGTCGGAGTCTAAATAGTCAGTCAGAGAAAAGTCAGAGTCCAAGACAAGACTGATCGAGACATAGAAAAAGCGTCTCTAGTCCAAGACTGGACTCGGGTAGGCTACTACAGCCCTGCAACAGGGTAGGCCTAGTGTAGAACTGGATTCTACATTGGTGGACAGTGCACATGTATAGCCTACTGTATGTGAAAGGTGCAGGGACCCACCTTTTCAATACTCTGCCCCCAGTGGTCAAAAAATACATGCTGCTGCTTAAAGACCACTGTATTACATTCCTACATTTTGCTGATATACAATTTCTCTGGATTACACTGTATTCATCATATATTGAACATTACTATATACTTTCTTTCATCTGTCTTTAGGAACAAGATACAGAACCTCTCCATTACGCTGCCTTACGTGTAAGGCAGGCCAGTAGGACAAGACAGAAGGACAACACAGAGACAGTTTGTGTGTACTCAAGTGTGAGATAGTTCTGTAACATGTCCGATAGTGAAGATTCTAAAATTCAGGGATCTATTCAACAGCCAAAAAATATGGCTGCTCTTAGCTCTATCACTTTAGAAGTCAATGTATTCCAATAATAAAGCATTTGTACTACTGTTAAAATATAATTTTAATGCTAATTTTCTCCCCTTGTTGAGTCTGTGTTTAATATTCCTCAATAAAACAATGTTTACCTTTTTTAAAAGTCTCTGCACGATAATGGACATATATATTTCTCCCACATCTGAAAATGTAGGGTCCATTGACCATGTGATTATGTTGCCTAAATAAGGTCTTCATAGTCAAGGCTGGTTGGCCAATCAAAATCATCCTTAACTTTTAACAGAGGAGCATGTAAAGAGATGTTTTCCATTCTACTCACATTTGAACAATAATGGCATCTCCTAGGTTTACTTTTGCTCTTATAGTTCTACTGTTGGAAATGATACTAATAGGTACAGTATGTTGAGCCATTATATAATAAACATTATTTGAATCATATTACTTATTTTAGTATTCTACTGTTTATTGTATTTGTGCTGTTAATTTGGGATTTTTTATAGGAAATATATGGATTAAAATTGATACATTTTGCAACTAATTTCTGTTTTTACTGTAGTTCATGGGGAAACACAAACACTATTATCATCTATGGATCAAGCTGTTGGACATGTATCAGTTCACATCGGGGACAATGTCACATTACAGTGCTTTTATAAAGCTGATGTAAGAGTGCATTTGTTATGGTATAAGCAAATACCAGGACAGAAACCACAACGTGTGGCTTCCTCTAATTTGGACAAAAATGTCATGCTGTATAATGAATTTAAAGATGATCGGCATTTTGACTTGCAAACTGAAAAGGGTGTTCATCTGAGGATTTCAGATTCACGTCTTCAAGACTCAGCTACTTATTACTGTATAAGTGTTCATTACATGGAATTCAATTTTGTCAACATCACTGCTCTCATTGTAATGGCTGCTGGTTCAAGCATTAAAGCTGTTGTCCGTCAGACAGCGTCTGAAGACAAAGACCCTGTGACTCTAAAATGTACAGTCCAAGCTGGATCCTGTGGTGAAGAGCTCAGTGTTTTCTGGTTCACAACCTCAGGAGAATCTCATCCAGGAATGATTTACACCCAAGGAGTCAGGGATAAGCAGTGTGAGAGGAGAAACTCACCTGAAACACAGACCTGTATGTACACCCTCCCAAAGAACAGCCTAACCCATCCTGATGAACAGACCTATTGTGCTGTGGCCTCGTGTGGCCAGATTTTGTTTGGAAACGGAACCAGGATTGGCAGAGTTGACAGTGAGTAATACTTTGAAATATGTTCCTCTTCTACTTTACAAACAAGAACATCTTAAATTCTATGTAATACAAGGTGGAGATTTGGTTCCTATAGATTCCTAATGGTTGCATTTCTTTAGACAGGACTTCTATTATTTTGGTAAGTGCAGCGTTGGTATTAACCACTGTCCTGGTAGTTATCCTGGCTTGGTCTTTGTACAAGACAAACAAGAGTAAGTGACAAGTACAACATTAATATACATGATCAATTTATGTTCAATAAAAAAAGCAAAAATGTTACTATAAGTTACCTTTTTGACCATCAGGTACTGGGCTGAGAGCTACATCTGGTGCTACTGTAGAGTTTGCTGTGAGTACTATTTCATTTAAAGTGGTGTGTAAAATTTGGTGTCACTGGTTACTCTATGATGCTTGCACAGCAGTTGGACACCTGATAGTTTACTGCTGCTTAAAGACCACTGTATTACATTCCTAAATTTTGCTGATATACTATTTCTCTGGATTACACTGTATTCATCATATATTAAACATAACTATATAGTTTGTCATCTGTCTTTAGGGACAAGATACAGAACTTCTCCATTATGCTGCCTTACGTGTAAGGCAGGCCAGTAGGACAAGACAGGACGACAACGCAGAGAGAGTTTGTGTGTACTCAAGTGTGAGATAGTAGAGAAAGAGGTTGAACCACCTTGGTATATAGAGATGATGAATTCAGGGATCTATTTGATAGCAATACAAACTGCTACTTTAGCGCAAACAGTTTAGCTATCAAAAAGAAAACATTTTGTATGATACTATTCAAATGTTATTTTGAGGCTGATGTTTTTTCTCCCCTTGTTGAGTTTTTAATATGATCAATAAAATAAATGCTAAACCCTTCTCAAATGTATAGAGGAGTTTCAGACTGATGCAGCTAAATTAATTTGTGGCTGGCGTGATCAGGATGGTCTCAAAAGGCAGCTGATGTAGTGCCTAAGTGCCCTTACCAAACACAACAGGTTCACCATATCAGCCCCTGTAGGAGCTGTGTAAAATATGCTGTAGTTCAGTGACAAACCTCTGTATGATGTCTTGGCGAGGAGATAGATGTGTGAACTAAACATACGTTGCCTAGACAACCTATACACTGTAGCCAAAATATAACAAATACAAAACACCATGTTAAATCAACAGGTGTAAATGATTGTTCTTAATTATACTTAAGAACAATCTGGTTTAAATTCACTACCAAATTAAAACCACTGTGGAAAAAAAACAGGTTCATATTTAGGAAACTACTGTTTTTACCACTGCTATTTATTTATTTAATGATGACTATGTAGCCATAGATATTTTACATACAGTTTATTCTATTAAAGGTGCATAGTGACGTATTTTTGGGCCCCTTTGACACGGGTAGGTGTTGCTTGTGTGCGCGTTGGCTATTAAAATCATGGACAGGTAAGCTAACATTACTGCAACTGAAATTAAAAAGTTTGAAGTGTGATTTTGTGTTGTAGTTTTGGTACCAGTATTGTAGCTACTTCATGTGATCTTTGCTGCTAATGAATTGCTACGACTGCTGACTACCCACAGCAGGCCTACTTGCATAACAAAATATTGAGTGGATAATGTGAGTGTGAATCCCAACTCATGGACAAACTCTTGTAAATCGGCTTGTTTGCCTTACGCACATTACTTTGTCAGGGCAAGACGATTTGTTTCTACATGTAATGTGATGCAAAACAGGGGTAGTTAGCCGGCTACATTAGCATGCATGTATGCCAGTTTACTGCATCGTTCATTTTTAATCAGATATTCATTGTAACAATATTTGAGCCTATCTTATTTGACGGTCTCCCAGTTGCGGTAGGGTGACCAACAAGTGATACGTGACATAATATAGGTCTGTACTGGTACCTGTGCAGGGCAGCACAACAGTGCAAAATAGTAAACGATGATAGAATAGTAAAAGACTAAGCCTATCACTGGTCAAGTTGGTTTTACTGTTCTAACTTGGTAGGTGAGTTATTTCCATGAATGTCACAAACATCCAACAGTGTAAAATGCAGTATATAAAACGTAATATACCAAAATGTTTGGATATATAATCAAATAAAAACAGTGTGAAAGAAACATTCAGGTCAAAATCTGTTCAAGTTCAGATGTTTTATTTACTGCACGTGGATTTAAAAAACTGAAAACAATTTGGTGTAATAAACACCAAATCCAAAAATGTATGATCTGGGCTAAACTCTGTCTTAATGATGTACATAATCTGAGGATCAATACACTGAAAGCAAAAGGCAGTGAGTTTGAATATTGTACTTCCTGGGTAAAAATGTTACAACTGCAAGATTTGTCTGGGCTCTGTTCACAACTACAAATTATGCTCAAAAGGATCTACTAATCAGTTTGTAATTTTTCCCCCAAAGAGATGGTGATGAATTACAGGATGGAAAATCATACAATACATACAGTACCAAATGTCAAATAATGTTACACTTGTTCTACAGCATAATGTTTGAGTTTGATGATGATGTGTGCAATAACAGGCATACAAATCTGTCAATATGCACTTTTATCAAAAGCTGTAGATGTGTGTTACCTCAGAGTGTCATTCATTCATTAGTGTCCTCTGCTTGATGTTACTTCAATGCTAAAATTACCCATTTATACTTTATGTACTGTACTGCCAGTGTACTCGAGTTTCCAGGCCAGTGTGAAGATATAATCTCTCCACCTAGTCCTGGGTCTTTCCCAAGGCCTCCTCCCAGCTGGACGTGCCTAGAACACCTCCTAAGGGAGGCGCCCAGGGGGCATCCTTACCAGATTCCTGCACCACCTCAACTGGCTCCTTTCGACGTGAAGGAGTAGCGGCTCTACTCCGAGTTCCTCACAGATAGCTGAGCTTCTCACCCTATCTCTAAGGGAGAAGCCAGCCACCCTCCTGAGAAAACCCATTTCAACCACTTGTACCGTGATCTATTTCTTTCTGTCATGACCCACCCTTCATGACCATAGGTGAGGATAGGAACAAAAATTGCCTGGTAGATCGAGAGCTTTGCCTTCCGGCTCAGCTCTCTTTTCGTCACCATGGTGCGATAAGTCGATTGCAATACCGCTCCCGATGCTTCTATTCTCCGGCCAATCTCTCGCTCCATAGTCCCCTTATTCGCAAACAAGACCCCGAGGTACTTAAACACCTTCACTTGGGCTACGGACTTATTCCCACCTGGAGTAGGCACTCCATCGGCGTCCAGCTGAGAACCATGGCTTCAGATTTAGTGGTGCTAATCCTCATCCCAGCCGCTTCACACTCAGCTGCGAACCGATCCAGTGAGTGCTGGAGGTCACGGAGCGATGATGCCATCAGAACCACATCATCTGCAAAAAGCAGTAATGAGATCCTTAGGCTACCAAACCGCAACCCCTCTCCACCATGACTACACCTCGATATCCTGCCCATGAATATAACAAACAGGATTGGTGACAAAGCGCAGCCGTGGCGGAGACCAACCCCCACCTGAAACGAGTCCGACATACTGCCGAGAATCCAAACACAGCTCTCGCTTTGGACATACAGGGATTGGATTGCTCTTAAAAGGGACCTCCTCACCCCATACTGCCGGCGCAGCACCTCCCACAGTATCTCTCAGGTGACCCGGTCATATGCCTTCTCTAGATCCACAAACCACATGTAGACCGGAAGGGCATATTCCCAGGCCCCCTCCAGGATCCTTGCAAGAGAGTGCGTTGTTTCACGACCAGGACGGCATATGCATTGTTGTTCGACAATCGTCCGAACCCTCTTCACCTTGGTGTAGACTTTACCAGGGAGGCTGAGTAGTGTGATACCCTTGTAATTGGCACACACTCTCTGGTCCCCCTTTTTGAAGAGGGGGACCACCACCCCAGTCTGCCACTCCTCCAGACTACTATTAATAACTGCAAGAACTGATGGTCCTATAGTGAGGAAAACATCCTTAAAAAGTCAAGGAGGGATAACATCCCTTGGAGAACCTGAGGGCTTCAAACTATCAACAACATTCTGTAAAACTGACAAAGTCACAGGCTCAAACTTGTCAAAGACAGCTGGACAGATAGCTGAGACTGTCATAGGCAGAAGGTTGAATTTGAGCCCTAATGGATGTTACCTTATTTTTAAAAAACATAAGTACATTTTCACAAGCAGTATTAGAGGCATCAACACAGACAGCTTGCGGAGCATTTAGGGCCAAGTCAACAATCTTAAACAAGACACGAGGCTTATTACAATTTGACAGAATGATGTCTGAGAAATATTTCCTTTTCGCTTCTTTCATAGCTGCCTGACAATTACGCCAGGAATCCTTTATCATGTGATAGGACACATGCAGTTTGTCCTCTTTCCATTTGCGTTCAGCCCTGCGGCATTCGCGCCTAATATTACGAGCCAAATAATTTTGCCATGGCTCAACTTTAGATTTAGGCTGCCATGTTTTCAACGGAGCCACAGTATCGTCATACATTTATAAAGTCCTTATTGTACTTGGGGGGCCGGTAGATCACTGCAAACAACACTGTGTGCGAGCGACCCAGCTCGAATAATCTCAGTTCAAATCTAGTGAAAGAGGATAATATCGATGGCTGTTTACATTTATAACTATTCCTGTAAACAGTAGCTATTCCTCCACCCCGGCCCAACGTCCGTGGAGAGTTCAGATAGCCGCAATCAAGTGTTAAGAGTTCAGAAAAACCGCTGGACACACCAACATTCAACCACGTCTCAGTCACACAGAGAAAGTCCAATCCCTTTGACGTGAAGAAATCCTTTAGAATAAATGTTTTGTTAGCTAGCGATCTAGCATTTACCAGGGCAATCCTGATAGGAGCTGGCGGGTCTGCGATGCGGACTCTTTGTGGAGTGTGACACAGAGGTCGCAGGTTTCGTAGATTTTCCCCGAGCCAGCGGGGGCAAAGAGAACATGGGCCGCGGGGCTGGAACATTTCACCCGGGCTGGTGACAGGTACCCGCCATGCGTCGACAGGGTCCAGGAATCGGCGAGTAATAATGAGTCTAGGATCCGCTCGACACGCAGTTCACGAGACCACAGAGAACCCCGCTAAACAGGTTTTCATCCTCACCAGACAACCGCTGCGTTTACCTCGGCGGCGGTAGCGCTTTCGCCTGGGATGTGTAGCCTGAAGGCGGGCAAGGTAAGGTGGGATCTCTGATAGGAGCGGTGGCAAGGTTCCATGTCCACCACGACGATCAACCTCCACTATGTTTTTAACACATATACGAAGGTCCAGTAGGGTTTGGCAATCATATACCAACAGCGAATTTACATTTTGGATTATATGTGACACAGACAGCACAAGCAGACACAGGGTTGACAGTGACAGACGGCAAGCCACGTACACTGGTGCCATCTTGCTCGTATCCCGCTCGTATTCAGAGAAGCTTCGCTGGAGGTGTGAGTTGAAGATCTCACAGACAAGGGGCTTCCTCCAGACCTTCCCAGTTCACCCGCACTACCCGTTTGGGCTTACCAGGTCTGTCCAGAGTCTTTCCCCACCCCTTGACCCAACTCACCACCAGATGGTGGTCGGTAGCCAGCTCTTCCCCCTTCTTCACCCAAGTGTCCAAAACATGCGGCCTCAGATCAGATGATACGATCACAAAATCGATCTTCAACCTAGGGTGCTCTGGTTATGAGCATACTTATGTTCGAACAGGGTGTTTGTTATAGACATAGTATATATCATATATAGTCCATGACTAGCACAGAAGTCTAACAACAAACGCTCGTTCGGGTTTGGATCCAGGAAGCCGTTCCTCTCAATCACACCTCTCCAGGTGTCTCCATCATTGCCCATGTGCGCGTCTCCCAGTAGAACTATGGAGTCCCTTACTGGAGCCCCATACAGGACTCCATTCAGGGTCTCCAGGAAGGCCAGATACTCTGGCCTTCCTTCCGTCTATATTCTTCAAAACCTGAATCCTGAAAAGAATGATAGGCTACATGAAATGGCTATGGCTTTATTGTGATTTGAGTAATTTTCACTCAAAACAATGGTAAACTGCAGCAATTACATTGATGCATGCATAATCAACTTTCTAGGATAATTCCATAAAGCACATTATTTACAAGATGTTAGTTTGTAATAATTTCCAGTGTATGGTAACTTTAGTCATAAACTCCTATCATATTGATTGTATTTGGCTTAGATTTGTAGTATCTGTCTCAATAATTTGGAAGACCCATTCAGTACTGGTACAGTAAAATTGCTTGATAATAGTCTACTATATAGCCTACTGAAGTGTGAACACATTTCATTCAAAATATTCAGGCTAGTTCTCTAGCCGTTTGCATTATCAAATACACAGATTACATTGTTTAGGCTCGTGAAAGGTGTATGGTAGACAGCTGAAAGGATGGTTACCGGTATTAGCTCGCTAATGCTAGCTCGCTAGCTTGGCTAAAGCCGACGTATCATACAAATTTATTGCATATCATACAACGAGAATGGACGTTAGTTCAATGTCAAGTTGATAAACTATTAGGCTACTGTTATGTTGCAGAGGGAGGTGTGTATCTGCCGGTTGTACCTGAGTTCGTAGCAGACATGATTGCCAGTATGTGGTTCACAAAGCTCCAGTCAGTGTCGCATCTCACTAGCATCTGCAGAGGCTCGCTCATGAGTGTGAGCACACGCTGGAAAACACGCTTAGGAAGGGGGGGGGATGGGGGCTCAAAGTGTCGCTATGCACCTTTAACTATATATTATATTAACAGTGTCATTGTGTGTTTCTCTGCAAATTGATCTATTGTTTATGTTCCTGGTGCTGGCTAAGGCCACGTTATCATGGTAACGACCATGTGACTGAACTAACAGCATATAGACCCAGGCTGGGACTGAGAGACGCAGAGGAAGATATATTTCAGTAGATGACGGTTAACATCAAGTTGTATGAATATTGAAACCATCTGAAAGAGACATGTACTAATAACTGCTACTGGAATAAACATCTGGCACTTCCTCCACTGATTCATTGTCTAGTAATTATATACATTAACTGTGCAAATCTACAAGGAACAACATTTAGCATACATTAAAATCACAGCAAAACCTAGTAGGCCTAAACTGTATTTACTAAGCAGGCTTTCAGGTGATTTTATACTGGGGGAAGGGGAGCCCAAACCCTACACTTGATGTAATTTATTATATGCTTGAAGTGTGAGGAGAAATATCCATGTTGTGGACTGCAGTATTTATGACATGAAACAGAACTGTCTTGACAATGATTTTCAAACACTAGCATACAGTAGAATTCCGGGTGCTCCGGTTTCCCCCACTATCAAAACATGTTAGGTTCACTCTCTAGCCAGTGCCATTGACCAGTGACACTGGCCTCTAACTGGAGTTGGTCCCCAGGCGCTGCACAGCGGCTGCACACTGCTCCTTTGAGGGATGCGTTAAATGCAGAGGATAAGTTTTGCTACATGTATTTGTATGTGACAATAAAAAGCACCTTTAAAAATTCTAACACCTGCGCTATCCATTTACCATTATATCTCACAAAATAAACTCCACTGTTAAATAGTGTCTGTGATACTAAAGATTTCCGTTTAGTGATTCATTTAATCTAACATTACCATTAAACAGTACCATTAAAACTAGCAATCACATTACATTCTTGCGACACATCAATATTTTTAACATGTCATCAATCTTATTCAGATGTTACATTTTATGCTAAAAAAGAACATATGGACATTTGAAGTAAGCAAGTTTACAACCAATATACAAAGATTACATTATTAAAGTGTCTATGATATGAAAATAGCTTTCAATAGTTTAACTTAAAATGTTGTCTAATAGACAGTATAAAAGTCAAGTTCAGAGTGTATTTACTGTATCAACAAAAATATGATTGTGGTTGACACCCTGAAAAGATCTTACCGATTATGTCAATATAGCTTGTGTTCAAAAGCCATGCAAGAAAGACACTAAGTGTCAATGAACGTGATTATGTTGCCTAAATAAGGTATTCACAGTCAAAGGTTTCTGGTGACTGGCCAATCAAACACAACCTTGATTCTAACAAGAGCAGTATGTATAGAAACTTTTCCATGCTAGGTGGAACATTTTAGCAAGATGACATCTCCAAAGTTGAATATCACTCTTATAGTTCTACTGAGTCTAGTAGGTATGTGTCTTTCTGATCTAAATTTATGATATTTTATATTTGATCATTCATACGTTATTATTCTTCATGTATTTTTTTGTAATGTTTTAAATTATGTACATTTTACATTCACATTTTTATGCATGGAATTTATTGTTTTCCCTCCAAATTTCCTTTACTGTAGTTCACGGGGCAACGCAGAATAAATCCTCACCTGTTCATAAAGAGAGTGTCCTTTTATCAGTTAATGTTGGAGACAGTGTCACATTACAGTGCTTTTATAAATATTATTCTTCACTGACTGTTTCATGGTTTAAGCAAACATTGGGACAGAGCCCACAGGTTGTGTTGTTCAATTATGCAAATGAAAAGAATGGCACGCTTCGCAGTGAATTTAAAAAAGATAAACGTTTAGATCTTCAAATTGAAAACAGTTTTTATCACTTAAGCATCTCAGATATACATCTTCTAGACACAGCTACGTATTACTGTACAGGAGCCAGTTCCTACATGCACAATTTCTTCAATGTCACTACTCTCATTGTAATGGCTCCTGGTTCAAACGTTGAAGCTGTCATCCATAAGACAGTGTTTGAAGACTCCCATCTAGGAGACAAAGACTCTGTGACTCTAAACTGTACAGTGCAAGATGGATCCTGTGGTGAAGATCTCAGTGTTTTCTGGTTCACAACCTCAGGAGAATCTCATCCAGGAATGATTTACACCCAAGGAGTCAGGGATAAGCAGTGTGAGAGGAGAAACTCACCTGAAACAC
>JAODLL010031381.1:2500-23022 GCA_026546735.1 Forbesichthys agassizii | reverse complement strand
CTTTTAATATTGTGTGAAGGGGCTTTATGGTGTATTGCACCACATCTGGTATGGTGTACAACGACCTTACCCATGCTAAATAGGCAGGCTTGTTTTATTGATCTGTGAAAAGAATATTTCCATCTATCTTTCCACCACTGACTTTGACTTCATGGTCATTATACCTGCTGCTGAAACTCATGCCATTGCTCGTCTTTTTAAGTTTTGCTTGACAGTGTTGGAACTCTGCTTTCACCTTTGCAGATTGTGCCAGTGTGGCTGAGATTTACCGGTATACATATGTGTAATATACAAAATCTGCAGGATCTTATTCAGATAAAAGGTTGAAAAAAAATTAAATTAACTGTCAGCTGTTTTACCTCAAGGGTGCCATTGCATCCACTGTTATTCAACTTGCTTGGCATGCGTAGACTTCATCGTGTCATCGCGTCACTGACTAATCCTGGACCCGCTTGGCATGGCTCGATTTTTCACATCACTGGATTTGCCCAATAACTAGGAATGGCAGATCCTCATTTCTCTCTTCTTTCTCGGCTTGTTCAGAGCCCCCGCAATCTTCCAGTGTCAGGTTGATAAGGTGCTGTGGCGTATCTCCTGCTGCCTACATTGACGAGGTCATTGATAAAATGGCCAAGGAGAAACACATACTGCATGCAATGTACAAATTCTTCTGACTAGACACTTAACAGACATTCATACTATTGGCAAAAGAAGGGTGGCAAGGAACATTTTCAAGTGTTCTGCAAGAGGTATAAATGTACAAAGATAAAATAATGATGTGTTTACAGTGGTAATAAATCAAGATACAAGGGAATATAAACAAATTCACTGAACAAAATTATAAATGCAACATTTTTGTTTTTGCCCCTATTCATCATGAGTTGATCTCAAAGAATCTCATACTTTCCCTATGTATACAAAATACCTATCTCTCAAAGTATTATTCACAAATCTGTCTAAATCTGTGTTAGTGAGCACTTCACTGTTGCCTAGATAATCCATCCACCTCACAGATGTGGCACATCAAGAAGCAGATCAGACCGCATGAGTATTGCACAGGTGTGCCTTAGTCTGTCTATAATAAAAGACCACTCGAAAGTGTGCAGTTTTACTGTATTGGGAGGGTCCGGGGGAGTCCTGTATCTGGTGTGACACATATCCTTCACATAGAGTTGATCAGGTTGTTGATTGTGGCCTGTGGAATGTTGGTCCACTCCTCTTCAATGGCTGTGCGAAATTGCTGTATATTGACAGGACCTGGAACACGCTGTATACGCCGATCCATAGCATCCCAAACACACTCAACGGGTGACATGGATGTGATAGTGTAACTGAAAGTTTAGATAACTGTAAGAGTTGTCTATTACAACATTGGTAATACTGACATGTTATTATGTGGCCTAATGATTGGTACACTCTAATTAAAAAAAGATAAACTATAATTATTAATACATTTTTAACAAAGCAGTACCATGAAAATGAAAACTCTCAAAAGAGTAAATTTACTGTTTTTTCCACATAGTGGCGCTGTTTCCCATTACATAGAGATTTAACTGTCTAACAACCATATTGTAGATCCCACCTCTTTTATAATTCACCACATAAACAGGAAATGGTCCTCTATGCAAAACAATACCATGCCATAATTGACACTGATACAGTTACATTGAATAAATGGCAGGATAATATAGTAATGTAGTTGTATTGTATTTACAAATGTATTTACAACATTCAGTTTTAAAATTTTTAAACCTCTGTCCAATAAACCCCAACCATTTTACCTAAAAGAGGATAAGCCTTACCATAATTAACCATTTGTAATTAGTTTCACATACTGTATAACCCAATACATATTTTATAATGTCATTACATTACATCCAATCATATTTCTGCATTTTGTCTATTGTCCGTATTTATGAAGTGTGTCTGTCTTTGCATCAGAATTTGAGTTGAAATAACTGTATCCAGTGTCTAAATGTAACTCACAGTGCAGGTGAGCAAATGTATAAAGACAAGTGATTGTGTAGGATGTTGAGAGAGCATATACATACGCACGTAAGGAACCTTGACACATATGCTCACAGGAAACACACACACACATATCGTTGATGTCATGCTTTTTTATTGGCTCATGCTCACTGAACTGAATTGACCTACATATATATAGAAAACGGCATGCAACCTAGAACTTCAAGAACAACAGAAGGTTTACAGTTGCTGTTGGCAGCTACACAAATACACAAAACATAATTTCTCTCCAAAACTAAATTATCAGTTTTTTCCACTTGAAGTGAGATGTACAATACAATATGTAACTTCACTCCCAAGGTTTATCGTGCATTTCAATAACACTTCAGTCCCATCTGCAGCATTCAACTGATCATTCTCTTAAATGGATGCTTGAGAAACAACCTAAATAACCGTTCAATTCAACCACCATTTAGACCATACTGATACAGTATCAGCAGGAGTCATTCCTCCATCAGTGACATCAAGAAAAGTGTGGAATTTGTGCCCCAGTTTTTCTGTTGTGGAAAATAGGACCAACATTTCATGAGAACCAAGGAAGAGAGATGCTTTGCAAACTTTGTTGCATAAGGTTTTTATTGTGGTTACCTGCAGCTACTGAAAGTGCATGGATGTGACTTCATAAAGGAAGTGGGCGAGGTCTGTTTTGAATGAGAGTACCAGATACATTTGACAAAATAGGAATACTTACTTACACTTTTATACTAACACAGTTTAGCATGTTATTTTTACCAACTCTTTTTTTATTGTATTTTTAAGTTCTGGTTTTCAGAGGGCAACTCTGCATTTATTTTGATTTATGACAGAAGAGAACAGCAACATTTTTTTGCCATGCCTGTGATTGTTCTCGAGGCCCGAGATCTCACCAGTCCACTTTTCCTGCTAAGGTCGTGGGCCCTCCTCTCTGGATGTCTCACCTTCAGCCTCGCGGCCTCCCTGGAAGACTTGGAGACGACTCACCACAACACCGTCATCAGGACCTTCTGCATGTTCACCTGGTGCTTTTGGTTCACGCTGACCCTCTTCATCCATGTTCTCAACGTCATTCAGTTCCACACGCTCATTCCCGTATCCTGGAAGAACCTGACCGCGACAGCGGCGGCGTCCGGGTCACTGATGTACCTGAGTGCGTCCGTGCTGTTCCTGTGGATAGTCGTGGCTAACGAAAAAACGTCGCCACGCGCCGTGGCGGCTGCCGTCGCTTCGGGCTTCACCTTTCTGGCCTACCTGTGCGAGGCCTGGGTGATCCGCACCCACGACCCGGAGCAGAGGGGCTACATGGCCAGCACGGCCGGGCTTCTCAAAACCCTCCAGTTGTGGGGAAGCTGTCAGATGATGCCCCTTGTTGCTGTAGGGGCACATGCGCTCTCGGAGTTGGGAGGAGGACCCCCACCGAATGGAATACAGTGGAAGCTGTGCGTGTCAGGGATGGCATATGTTCTCTGCCTTATGATATCCCTGGGTTCAATGCTGGTAATAATAGGGGACTGTGGCAGGAGGTGTCCCCTTCCATTTGACAGACTCTTGGCTGGCTTCAGTCTGTTTGGCGTGTTGCTCTACATGGTTGCAACCGTCATTTGTTTTACAAAAGTGATGACGTTTCATAACCGAGGACATTCTACAAGCATGCTATTGCATGTTATTACCGAAACAGTCATTGCCAGCATTACGCTGTTGGCATACACAGTGGACTCAGTATTTTCTATTAAACTGTTGTGTGATAGGCACCATGCATAATATTTATTACAGAAAATAACATTTTATTTAAAATCTATTTTTTATAACATAGTTAAAAAGTGTTGGCAAATTATGTGTGCTTTATTTAGCATTCAAGTGATGACAGGATATGCTGATATGTGAAATATTCCACAAGAAATTATGGCTATAGCATATTTTCATACCATGTATGTATACAGTAGCTCATGCATCTACAGCATCTCTTGGCCACATGTCTCACCTTCAGCCTCACGGCCTTTCTGGAGGTCTTGGAGACCCCTCACCACATCACCGTCATCAGGACCTTCTGCATGTTCCTGGTGCTTTTGAGTCACGCTGACCCTCTTCATCCATTTTCTCAACATCATTCAGTTCCACATGCTCGTGTGTGGAACTGTGTCCACACAAACATGACAAGTGGAACTATCTGACAATATGCATTGTTATGCATTGTTAATATAGACTACAGTATGTTACTGTAGAATGCAAGATACAAAAGTATTGCAATTAAATGTTTAAAGCTGTCGAAAAAAAGTCTTAATTACCATCGTTTTCACTGATCATGGAGAGCAAATTAATGTATTATTATTAATATTTATTTATTTATTTATTTATTTATATTATTATTATAGATATCACAGTGTACAGTGCACACATCCGTTGGAAAAACAGAGTACAGTAGCATAACTGAGTACCACGCAACACTGCACTTGGTGTCTGGTGCGCTGTTCCGTGGAGGTTCTTGAAAATATGTTCTAATTTTAATGCTTTAAAATTCCTGGGGAGTTACAGTTACATCTCATTTACACTAGATGGCAGCGCATTCATTGGTATGTAAGTTTATTAAAACGCATCACATTTTCTAAGGCAAGATATATAGCTCTCATAATTTATAAATAGTAGTATAACATTAACATATTCAAGAATCGCAAAAAAAAACATATTTCAAATCAACATAGGCCTACCCAAACGACAAAATATATTTAAACAGTGCACGTTGCTGTGCAGTTGTAAAACATATGTTAAATGCTTTTACAGTATGTTTATTGTTTTGTTTGTTTGAATATAATTGTAGAAAACATTTCCATATATAATCGACCTTTGACAGATATTGTGTCTGGTCCGTAGCTCCAGGCCTTAACAATCTAAATGATAGCTCCATGGCCGCCTACTACCAACCACTTATCCATGTATCGATGTCGACTACTTTGGCCTTGGAAGGTAGACGTTTGCGTTTTTTAATTCAGGAACTGCCAGTTCAGCGTCAGCTGTCAACAGGCTGAGCACGAAAACGAGGCGCTGAAACAATACAGTATACGTACGTGGAACTACAATATTAACGTGTTACGACTATCACAGATTTACAATATCTTAGTTTGACACTGCAAAATGAAGTCCATTCGACACGGTAAGATCGATTGAGACTTTCGTTTGAATATGATGGCAGTATGATGCTCTTGTGTCTGCCAGCAAGATGTTTTGTACCGTACATGTTTTTGCTTTGTCGTTTTGCCTCAATCATACTTTATCTGTAATCGAGTGAAAATGTTCCATGCTAGCATCGAAAACAGTATGAAGTGCTAGTTAACTAGCTTTGTTTCTTTGTTTTTCTTCACAAGTAGCTGTTTTTATTTGCTGACTGACAACGTGCTTATAAAGTGTAGATTTGCAACATCCACTCCAACCACTGTGAACTGAATCCCCATCATAATGTTTATGTTACTCTATATTTAGATATATTGAATTAGCATATATTATTACTTTTAATCTGTTCTGTTAAGATATTAGGCTATATGATAATATCACTTATCTTCCCAACAAGGTAAAACAAACAAGATTTTAACGGAACATCTGTTCTTTCTGTTGCCGTTGCTTGTGTTCTTAGAAACCCCCAGAGCATGGTGGACGTGCAAATTGACTCTGCAGTTTGCCTAAAGCTAGTCCCAGGCTGTATTGAATGGCACTGAGGATAATAGGTAAGCACTTTGCCAGTACATTTGAACCGATTATCGATCTGTTCCCTGTTATACAAATGACCTTAGTAATTGCATACCAGACTGTGCTGGGGAGAGGTAAGACAGTAAGACATTGAATACAAGTTGCTGTGTTGGTTCCTTACCCCATGGGAACCTACATACAGCTACAACAGTATGACTTGTGTGCATTAAGGCCTATTCCTGTCCCAGATCATCTCAATGCATTTGGCAGGCAAAATTAAAGGAATAAATGAGACATTAACAGTGACATGTCCTTACATTTATAGTTAGTTTTAGAGTTGTGCAGTGGATAGATAAAAGCCAGTTAATTGATAAATGAGGGTTGAAAGTAACGTGTCTCTGCAGGGACATGTCTGATCATTTAGTGAATTGCCTCATAATCAGATAACTGAACATGATATAAGTTCACGTCATTGAAAAAGGTATGCCTTGCAAGCGTGAAGGGCTATGTTCACAGCTGAATGTCTTAATAAAGTTTCCAGAAAGTAGATTTGCTGTAAGTGTAAACTAAACCTCTTGGTGCAAAATTGCGTTCAACTCAAACAATTTTAAAAGCAATAACTAATCACAGGTCCCCCCGTCCCGTCCAATGTGGAATGTGTCAAGGGCACTTGACACACATTCCTTTGCAACTTGCCACATTAGCTGTGGAATGATGATGGACATGGCGATAATCACACCATAGTTATTTGATTACCACATCCTCGTCATCGCATAGGTTTTGGTTACAGTGTGACCGGTGTGCAAAGGTAACCACAGTCCTACATACAGTCCTTTACTAGCCCATATGCTCTAGCCAATAATATGCTTAGTTAGTGTGATGACAATGTCCCCCATCCCTTTTATAAGCATTTCCAGGTCAGTGAGGTACATTAATGATCAACCATTACCTGTATGGTGCAACTATTTTTAGTTTTGCATTTAAATCGTTATTTTAAAAGACTAAGCACACAACGCTGACTATTCTGGAAAATTAACGTTTTGTATTATAAAGGCAATAGTGTCAGTAACAATTGAAAGTATAAGAACAACTTGTTTAAACACACTGGTTTAAATTTAGCAGGTAACACTACAGTATGTTGTCTGTCTTGTTTTTACAATGCAGTCAAACGGGTGTGGGGGGTTCTGTAGGTATTCGTTTCTTTATTGTTACACACCTATCTGCCATGATACTCTAACCAAGTAGCCTTTGTTGTTGTGCAGGACTGTGCACTGCTTACAAATGCACGACAACTGTGTTTCTTGTCCTATGAAATATCTTACACCCTGCCGGTTTACAGTACACCTGTAATTCAGATTCAGAAAACTGTATTAATCCCAAGGAGGGCAATTCATTTGCATCTTACCCCAACCACAAACATTTAGCGTTACATGAAACTCAGCTCAGTAAACAAATGAACAAACAAGTCAAAGTAGGACAAGTTACAATTGCTACAATATGTCATAAAGTGTAAAGCACATTCATGAAAATAACAGTAATCTTAGTAATACAAATTATTTTAAATAATTACTGTCAGAATTTAGTAGCCTGAAGGCAGAAGGTATAAAGGAGTTGGAGTATCGGTTTGTTAGCCCTGACTCACATTAAGGCTCTCCCAACTTCTTACCGGGTTTAATCACTTATTGTGCTTTTATTGTAATTTTTTAAAATAAAAGCCTTTTATTGCTTCCATAGCAAACAGTCTCTTAGGTGTGGCATTTAGATGTTTTGTGATTGTGGTTAGATTATTTGCCCTGACATAAAAGCAGTACAGGTGGCCTTCCAATCCTGACTGTACTTTGATAGAAAAATGGTTAGATGTGTGTCGTTGTATAGTGCTTTATCAGTAGCATAAGTATCATGTGACTAATATTCCATTGCGTTGATATATCAACGTTTCTACTGTGAAAGTTGAGCTTGGTGCATTTCCTCTTCTCTAATTCTCGGGGTCCATTGATAGACAGATGCGTAGTGTACTTTTTAAAATATTATTATATATACCCACTTAACATTGTTAACCACTACTGTTACAGTAGTGGTTTCAGGATTTACCTCCATGGTAACTGTTGTTTAAATGTGTCTCATGGTTGCCTTGGAAGTCTGCGGTTGTGGCACTACTATTTGATGTGGGGCAGGAGAATGAGAATACTGAAGTCAGAGAGGCAACTCAAAGCATGTGAATGAAAATGGTTAGTCTGTGTAGTCAGTAGTAGTAGTAGTGGTTAACTTTGTTAAGACCCGCCTACTTGACCGGAGAGGTATTTTGATTGACATGCACTATGACCAACCACATAACTCAATGACCAAGATGGACGTTAAACTTACACTGAGGAATCAGACAGGTTTGCAGGTCTTGTAAATCTCTTAAATAAGTAGGCTACAGTCACTGCTTAAAAGAAACAGAACAACTTGAATTAGTAAATAAAGCACTACACTAGCATCTCACAAGTATTACGGATACAGAATTCGTAAATGACAACGCTAGCAACAAACTAAAATTGACTTCTCACTTCCGTAAAGTTCTTCCAAGCTTTTATGTATGAGGAGTATAGCACAGAGTTGCTTATGTGACGTAGTGTTAATGGACGGAAGAGACTGAGACTAGGGCATATGTTGTCCCACAATGGAAGCAGAATCTCTCTCTGCATGTATGACTGAATATTATATTTTGGACATTGTAGACTAAAAGTTAGTTGTTCTCATGCCGTAACCATATGTGGCTAGCTGGACAGATGGGTAACCCAAAGGCCAGACAGAAGAGCGGGCCACGCACATAAAAACACAGAACAGAGGAGCCTGGATAATGACACAGAGGGAATGTGATGTCATTATCTGCTCCAGATGCAATTACTTCACTATATATTTACATATAGTTGTTGCTGCTATATTAATAAACTATAGTATAGCGCACCTTTTTTAAAGGCTGGAATAGAGAAGATGCCATCTAGCATGTGGAATGGGTGTGGGGGTTGACGCCTCTCTTTTGTATGTAAATGTGCACTTTTGCGTTACTGTCGGCAAGTGTACAAAACCAACCAATCAGCACACAGTGATACCGTCTGGGGTGGATGAGAGGAGGAGGTTGTTTAGTTAAGTTTGTACACTTACGTTAACGAGAACGTATAATGAAGATAAAGAAAACATTTGTGGAAAAAGTAGTGAAACAGTCAAGAAGCCTACTCATTCTATCGAGAGTTTTTAGTGAAACTCCAAGTAGTCAATGCTCTGATTATAGAAGACTTATTTTGTGTTTTTGTGTATTTTGTGTGGAAACAAAACAACTCAAACTGAGAGTTGACCTCTACAATTGAGTGATTGTGTGGGTGTCTTTCGTTCTGCAAACCAATGCTTGGGTCTGCGGCTGTAATTGTCTGTCAGTAAAGTAATTTTAACAAACCATTTATTTGTATATTTTTAATATAAAAACAAGGTTCAACAAACATGACATGCATTGTAAGTGTCTTTCTGTCACAAAAGGCTACTCTTCCCAATGTTTTAAAGTATGTAAAAAAAAATGCAATTAAGCATGATTTAGCAACTTAAACAATTAACCAAAATATGGAAATGCTAAGCAATGCAAGGACCCTTAAAGTCTGTAATCTGAATAGTGACATAGTCTCTATAAGAATGTAATTGTGGATAATATTGTGTTCCTCAGTAAGAGTTTTGTTTAAATAAATATCAAGCATGGGCTATCAAATTCCACATGCAAATGTACAAAAACATACTGTTAAGAGGCTTTAATACTTGCACGGGTTAAGGTCGGTTGAGCCTGATGCTGTAACTGGAGAAGGAAAGCAGATCTCTGTGCTTAAGCCATGCCACAGTTTTGTGACCGTGTTACCTATGTAGCTCATTCAAATATAATGAACGCTTGTTGTAGAAGTGGCAGTTAAGTGAGTGGTACATTGTTTAACATAAACACTGTCAGTCAGTTGACTAAGTTGTCTTGAAATGAGCCAAGTCTTGACGTGTATGATTCAGAAACATTAGGTCACTGTCAGTGTTTTGGGATATTAGGAGTACAGCCTACATTGTATTGGTCTCAAAGCTATACCTTGCCATAAGTCCATGTGAACAACATGAAGCAACCTATGGAAAAATCCAATAGTTTGCATACCTGATTAACTAAGCTACCAGTACTACACCAATATAAACATGTAGAGATGTAATTTCACTTTTTAGATGTCTACAGTACTTTCTGAAATAGTATGAGAAGTCATTCAGTTGAGATTTGGGTGGGGTCAACCCTGCTGACTAGCTATCCTGCCCCTATTGCGCACACATTCTCTCATTCTTTCACAGTGAACTGTTACTGTAATAAGGATGACTTAGTGCTGCCAATATCTTGCATAAGCTGGTCTAGACTGATTGGTGTTATTTATATATTGTGCCGTCCACAAATCTATTCTATCTAATTCTTCCCTGCTGTGTGTGCATTTGGGGAAAATGTTGTCTTTTGTGTCTTTTATATAAAAGTAGGATGATTAATATAATTTTATAAAGCTATTTTAGTGGTGTAAATCCAACTGACAATAGGAAAAGTCATCGTCTAGAAAAAATATAGCCTAGCAAAGACCGCTGAATGCTGATGGTTTGTTTTGGTCTCATGTCTGCAGGTTGTTTTGACCATACCAGCTAACACTCTACTTTTTGTGTTAAACTTGTGTACACACAACCACATTACATTGTTGTGATGCTGAACTAACTAGCAGAGAGTCAAAGGCAGGATTCATGCTAACTTTGAGTTCAAATCAAAACGACTCACATCAAAATGCATTGTGAAGCGGAGCGTAGTGCTATGGCATTGTTGATGTGAGCGGTGTTGTACTTTGTTTTATGATACTAGTTAAGGAGTCACGGCTGTGTAGAAATATCAGATTATTTTTTCGACATGCATGGAGAAAGCTAAGATAGTAGAGATATTTTTGTATTGCTTGCAATAGCTGACTATAAACCTTTTTAAGTTAAAATGTTATAATTGTTTCCTGGCATACTAATAGTGTATGCTGTTCCTTGTGGACTTGATATTTTTTTTATTGTATTTGTATAACCAAGTCATATCTTGGTAAACCACCTGTAAAATGTGCTTCAGTACCTGAGAGCACATGTGAGCGAGGCTATAGAAGTGACTTTGAGTACTTTGAGTTTACCACATACAGTGTTTACATGTGCTGACTACAGAGTGAAGGAAATATTTCATGTCCATTTTTAGTTCATGTGGTAAAGGTAAAACAAGCTACATTTAAAAAAGGGGAGTGTCCAGCTGTCATGCTTTGCTTGGCAGAGGGAAACTTGTAGCCTTGATGATCTCACAGCCTAATATTTTTCCGTCTACTTGCCCTACCTGTTTGTCTGCATACTGCAGACCTGGAACTGGAATTCAGACATGGGCCTGGAAAATCTGCACAGTATCGTTATAAAGAATACCTAAATACTAGAGACGAGTCACATCTCCGAATGTGTCCATTCTGGTTTATTGTGTGTGAGTAGCCATCTCTGAAAATCCACACAGGAAACAAGCAAACTGTTGTGCGAGCTCCCATCGAATCTTACCTGACTACGCTTACATTAGCTAAATTAAATGTTTAGCTAATGTTGCCACACTGCTGGCGGCCCAATCAGCATGGGTTAGTGAGATGACGTTGAAGTCAAGAGGGTTGATTTGGAAATCAATTAAATTGTAGCAACGCAGATTGGTTCAGCGCTGTCCAATAGATTCAAAATGAACCAGAGGTCTAGTAGGGAGATACGACTGCAAACGCTTCCCAACGGAGCGTGGCCTGGTTACACCAGGCTAAAGCTAATACACTTTTTGTCAAATTCAACAAACATCTCTTAATTTCATTATCTTACCATTCTGTTTGTTGAAAAAATAACCTGGTTCTTCTACACAGCCCTGGCTCTGAAAATATGAACATAAACATAGTGGCGAACATTTCTCAGAATATCAAAGCCGCTTTGCTCCACAATGCGTTTCAATGTGTGGGGCGGTGCTGTGGAGGGATATTCTTTTGATTTAGAACTCAAAGTTAGCAAGTGTTCTTGTTGCAAATAATTGACCCTGCCTTTAGAATTGCCAATACTTGAATTGGCGGGGACAAGCACCATCTATTTATATAAAATAAATAAAATAGAATTATATATAATTTCAGATATCATATGAAACAGTAATGTCTGACATTTTAGATACTTTGGGGGCTGATACTGTATCGTAGTATTAGATGGCAGACAGCTATGGGTAGTTGACTTGCAAAAATACCTAAACTGTTTAAAATCTGTTTTACTGTCTGTATTGCATTTCTTCCTTTCATCCTTTGTTCAAATGTTTTAAACTGTAAAGCACGCTGAGTTGCACATTGTGTATGAAAGGTGCTATACAAATATTATAATATTATACACAGTTTATTATTATTATTATTATTATCATTATTATAAAGTTGTCATGCTAGAAGACATTAGACTTAAGCAGCTTTGTCAGTTGTTGACATTGTCTAGTGTTGTTCCCAAGGCAGAATCCCATTTATCATCCACCCATAGGAGTTTTTACACCGCGGGTTTGTTATGATTCAGACAAATTCCCGCGTGTGCTGACTGTTGTTGTGTTATCTACATTCTATGGAACACAAGCAATCCTTCTGATTATAATAAAAGTCAGGCTATTGCACTTAAGTTGTGTCAATTGTGTAATGTGTATTGACCAGACAATACTTCAACAGTTCATGGTTTAGTTGTTGGAAAGCCAGACAGGGAAAACATTGGGTCGTCAGGTCAGGCTCAAGCTCCTTGTTAGTTACTGCATTGTGCTTGGTAAGCCAATCAGGACTAAGGACCATGGCTACAACCTGTCAACTTCATATACAGTAGTTATTTTAATGAAGCCATGTTAAGAGTATGATGTGTTCTTTTCATTTAGTACCTTTTACACAGTAACTACCTATTTGTACATTTATAAAAAAATTGGGTTTTACATTTGAATTGTATTCTTTTTTTGTTTATTCTCTCTTGGAAAGCACATTGTGTTTAATGAAACATTGAGTTTGTGTGACTAAACGATCACATCCGCACAGGCTTTGGCACCTGGGTCTGCTTCATAGACTTATCAATAGGACACAGGCAATGGCGGCTTGTAGTTACAAAGTCTTTGCTCATTGTTGCTGTGAAGCACAAGATTCTAATGTAAGAGTCACGCCAGTTAAAGTGGCTGCCGAATGAGCAGCACTGCAAACGGAACCACCTGCAATACTGGAGTTCCCGATCTCAAGCCTCGTGGTACAACATAGAATTGTGAACATGCCTCTAATGAACTCATAATATGGCGGCCTAATGAGGCTTGCTTACATATGCTATTAGCATCACCAATTCCATAATTTCACTCCACACTATCCCTGTATTATTCTCTTTATCCAGTTGGCAATGAGTAGGATTCTTGAGGAGTAGTGTCTGTACACACAATTTGAAGGACACATTAACAGACTAAATTATTAATACGGAAATGCATTTTCACAGTTTTCCAGTTTTCAATAGTCAGTGTGCATACAGTTTAGATGTGATACATCTGCTGTAATCATGGATTGTGCTGCACTGTATGTTCTGCTAATGAGGTTTTCCATAGCTTCTAGTCCAGTATAATGGTCTCATTATGCTGCTGGTGACTCCAAATTCTTGGCAGTGGACATAAGTTATTGGCAAGCTGCCCAGCTGGGTAACCAATGTGACTGTGTGGTCACGTTGGGTCAAGTTGGGTAACATTTGGATGAGCTAGCGAAAGATCATGATGACTTTCATTTCCATTGAGCACCATGTCAAAGGTTCATGAATAAGCTGCTGTTCCATTTGCCATCCTATTAAAGGTATCATCTATTGCAAGCTATTTGTAAGCTAATGCACTTTTTACGCCGCGGAGCGATACTGTTTTGCTTTGAGCTCGAAGTTAGCAAGAATAACTAACCGTACCTTTTAATTCTCACAAAAGGCAAAAACTGTCAAGTTTGACACAGTTCATATTTCCTGTTAGAGATGCATTATTTCAAAGCATGCTTAAATTGCAGGTTAGACATTATTTTCATTATTGTTATGTAGTAGGTAGGGATAGGCAAAAATAGTACCATTTCAACCATAAATTCAATAGTTATTTTATTTATTTTGGCCACAAATTACATCAGTATAATGGCACGCATAAGTGTTTCGCTCCAGCTATACTAACAATGACATTTCAACTGTGTATGTAAACACATCATCATATATGTTAATATTAGGAAATTGGTACAAATGACATATTGTATCTAGATATCACGGACGATACAATTAGGCACAGCTGTTTTATGCAGTAGGCTGGGCAGCTCCATAGCAACCCAAATCTATATCTGTCTATTGATATCAGATATTACACATGGGGAAATGGATCATATTTCCTTCTTCCTGGCATGTTTAACTCAAAGGGCATCTTTGCTTCTCTGTATTTTGTACAGTGTGTGCGGATACCTAATCTTCCATTACGCCCACTGTGGATAGCCTGGTAACTTTCTGAATAGGGTGACTCTGAGCACGCTCTATTAGGAAGTGTTTGTAGTTGTTCCCTCCTACTGGGCATACAGCTTATATAATTATTATTATTATTATGAACAACAACAACCTTTAACCTATTAGCGTTAACATATTAGTCTCAATAAGAAACAGCTTTATCGCCTCCAGATTGTTCAAAACTCTGCTGTGAGTCTTTTAACACGCACTAGAAAAAGGGCATATATCACACCTGTTTTAGCTTCACTTCACTGGTTACCAGTGCAATTTAGAATGCATTTTAAAATGTTAGTTCTTACTTTTAGAGCCCTACCAGGAGAAGCGCCCCCTTAAATCTCTGACCTTATACAGCTGTGCACGTCCTCTCGTAGTCTTAGATCAACAGGTCAGAGATTTTTAATTGTTCCCCATACACATTTTAAAACTAGAGGGGACCGTTCTTTTCAAGCAGTGGCACCTAGGTTGTGGAATGCTTTGCCCCCTTCCCTACGCTGCTTGGATTCGGTGGAAACTTTTAAAACACAACTGAAAACTCTTTTATTTAAAGAGGCTTTTAGTTAGACTGTAGGGTGGTGAGGCCGGTCCGACGTGTATTTCTGTTTATTTGCTTTTGTTTGGTTTTTTATTTGTATCATGTGCTGTCATGTATTTACTATTGTTGTATTTTATTCTACAGTTGTGAAGCACTGTGATTTTTATCTGTGAAATGTGCTATATAAATAAATTTTACTTACTTACTAGCATTGCATTTGTATCACTTCATATAGTCTCGTGGCGCCAGCCTTCCTTATGGCTGGCTAACTGCATAAAGATACGCAGGCTTTGACAGGAGAGGCATTTTGATTGACATGCACAACGGCCAACTACGTAACTCAATTACCAAGTTGGACATTAAACCTAATGAGGAATTTGTTAGATAACTATGCAACACTAGTCTGGCTGTAAATTAGTAATTGTAAATAAGTAGACTGGGTTACTGCAACAAATGAATAAAAAGGAATATCTGAAATTAGTAAATAAAGCACTGTATTACAGACATTTCTAACATAAATATCTACTTCTTTACTTCTGTAAAGTGCTCAAGAGCTTACAGAATATGCATCAGACGTTAAGCACACGTTCAGCACAGAGTATCATATGTGACGTACATTAGTGATGATAATGGATGGAAGATGCTCAGACATCTTCATCTACAACGGCTCTGTCACCATTTGGAAACAAATGGTTGACTTCAACATCATTGAACCTACCCACCTATATGCACGCTGATTGGTCTGCCATCCAGGTGGCTATGCAAACACTAAAAGCGACCAGGGTTTCCAGACAATATTCTCAGCGAAAATTGAGCAGAAAGCAATAGTGTGCAGAGCCAGGCTACATTGTGGAGGCCAACGTTCATGACTCATGAACTGTATGAATGACATATCAGCCAAAAGTCAATCACATGTCATAGTGTGATTGTGTGTGAGTGTCTTCCAAGTCATGAGACAAATGCATTATAGATGCAATCTGCTCTTGCGTAGCTAGCTATTAACTCGTAAGCCTGTCAGTAATAGAGGAAGAGTGGGCCAGGTTTGGCTTGTTTGAAGGCCAGCCAAGGTAAGAATGTAGAATCACAAGACTAGTCTGACATATATGGAGGATGTGTTTTCAGTTAAATTATAGGTTTGTGTCCCCCTCTTTTAAATCTATAGGCTGAAACCTTTTAATATAAAAAAAACAACTGTGATGCGAATCATGCGATTAATATCATATAAACTGGTTTGGATAATAAACATATTAACCGAAGCCAGACTTTGTATATATGTTTTTCTATAATTATCACATCATCAGTCACATTTATCTTTCACACATCAGGTTACACAATAATTCAAAATATTTTCAAAGTCTTATAATTTCTCTGATATTATTGAACATGCATGGGAAGTATTCAAAAATAACAATATACTGGTAGGATAGTTCATTAGGTTTGTGGTACGTTGTTCTCTGAATATGTTTTGGGTGGTTTGTGTTGTCAGCAGGGGAGTCTCTCTCTCTCTCTCTCTCTCTCTCTCTCTGTGTGTGTGTGTGTGTGTGTGTGTGTGTGTGTGTGTGTGTGTGTGTGTGTGTGTGTGTGTGTGTGTGTGAGAGAGAATCATGAAGAGAAATGACTGCAGATCAGCTGGGAACACTGACGTAACACACATGGATCTTCAATCCATGCTTCGTTTATCCGTGACTCGGTTTCCTCTTCTTTTTTTTTGTGGTTAGCAGTGTCAATGCTCTTCAAGCTGATTCAACTACACCATATTATCAGCATGCATTAGATCAGATAAAGCCCTCCAATTTGTGGTGTTGTGTATTTATTGTGTCTTCTAGGACCGTTTTAAAGCCTAATCAGTTCTTGGCACTTTATCGATTACTTTAATAAATAAAGTATAAGACATGATTAATGAAAGAAGTCCTGACCTTTCCATTGTTAAATGGAATGCATTTTTTGTCCTCTGTCTCCACAGACTGCAATTCAGTGGTATCACTGCGATGACCACCCAGCCTTCCAGCAATGCAGAGCGAGCCCACCCCACAGTCCCATCAGCGCTGGTCGCGACCCCTAAACTCCAGGTCCAGCGCTCTCGGTCCAGTGAGGCGATCACGATACACTTCTCCGCACTTGGAAAGGACGCGGAGGAGGACCTCTATGGATCAACTGTTTCCACTACACCGTTATCTCCTCTGCACGACTCTAACATTGTGACTGCTTCTGAGGCAAGCGAAGACATGTTCGCAGGGGCACTGACTGCAGCTAACGCCATAGTCATCCATGAAACTTCAAGCGCACACCCCTTGCCTTCCCAGAATCTTCAGAAAACCCTTTCTCCCGTACAAAGTCCACCATTGCTTCCTGCTGGGCAGAAAGCTTTAAGCTCCACGTCTTCTCCCTCTAAATCTTTGAGCTTTCCATCAAGCGACAAACCTTTCCTCAGCATGGTCAAATCCGCCTCGGTCGATGCCGATTCTCGCGATGTGGCCTCCGTCCCCGCCCCTGCTTTGCTAAGACATAGACACCTGATGAAGCAGCTGGTTAAATCCCTGTCAACCGACACGTCCCAGGACCCCTCAACATCCTCGTCATTGCCATATCGGCTTCCCGAATCCTACCTTAATTTACAGCTCTTCAAGCAACTCGCGCAGTCCCGTATGACTACCTCTAATACGTCCACTGCCGGAGATTCTAAAACGGCCCCTTCTTCTCCTCTAACGTCCCCAGATAGTCGATCCTTCTCGGGAGTGGTCTCCGAAGTGGAAGCCCGCATTGAAGACACTAAAAGGCGTCTATCGGAGGTAATCTACGAACCCTTCCAGCTGCTCAGCAAGATCATGGATGAGAAGAGCGGCGGTGGTGGAAGTGGCCGCCCGAAGGCCCTTTCCACGAATACCGTAGAGCTCTCCAACATGAGCACCCAAGGCAACGGGCCTCTGGAGAGCATCAACAGCAGCTACTCCATCAAGGAGGAGGAAGGAGGTGATTGGGAGATCGAGAGCCCCAACAGCGAAGCCGATCAGTCTGAAGCAGCCTGCCCTCTTCCTGTTGACACCAGGAGTCCTAACGACAAATCTTCTGTGTCACTAGAAAAGTATTCAATGTCTGCTTTGGCCCAATTAGATGAGGACTTCTGCATACTTGACAGCGCAGACTTTGAAGAAGGGAAGAGGGCTGATGGGAAGGATTGTAGTCAAAGTCCCGTAAAAGGGCCACCGAGCGCTAGCACTGAGCCATGCAGCGAAGATGAATCTGAGGTTGAAGAGTTGGCGCCCAGCATCCCACACTATACCCTTCTGATATTTACTGCCCTGGTGTATGGCTTCTTTGTGCTACCCTTGCCCTCCTACATAGGGGGAATGTTCTTTGGGGTTGGACTGGGGTTCTTTTTTGCCCTGGGTGTTGTGTGGTTGGCAGGACCAAAGCCTTCCGGTGGGGGTGTGCGTCATTCCAGAGTCCACAGGGAGCAGTGGAACTTGGTCCATTTGGGTGTTGAAGAGCCGCACATCTTTAAGGTTAGGACATTTTTTTCCATTCTTTTGTTTCTCGAGATTGTCGTTCATTATAAACTTGAATTAGGACTAAAATGGTTGCAATGACGTTAGTCTTGGCTGCAGACGTTCATGTTTATAATTTTCATTCAGTGTTTAGTTTTTTCCTTTTTTTTTCTCACATTTTCTATTAACATCCGTTGCTTTGTCCACTTTATAAAAGCAAGCTAATTTCACTCAAAGTAATTATTAGCGCTAATGAAGAGAAAGCCAAGGATGAGCCATATAGACGGTAAAGAAGCAGTATTCAATGTACGAAAACCCCCAGCTACTTAAGCAGCCATGCTTCTAGAGCCCGCCTACTTTGATCTCGCCACGTACAGAATAAAGAGCTGAAGGTCTTTAAGCAGTACTCTGTTTAATAGCTTGGCCATTACATATGGCCAATAAATTGCCTGAGGAAGCCAGACATTTAACCACATTATTGCTCAAATGGCTTCTCAGCTGTACAGCTTGTATTTTAGTGGCAAAGCACGTGCTGTTTTATTACGCTCAGTGCCAAAGCTTATCACATGATCGACCAGTCTGTCGCATCTCCTGAAGGAAGTCCATGGGCCCAATAGTCCATGGGCGCCTTCCTAATTACAGTATGTCACAGTTTGTACTGACAAACTGTCCACCGTAATGGGTCTCTTTCACCTGAAGATGACGACGTAGCTCCCAGATGACCTGCTTCATGTATACATGTCGGGCCCCAGATTTAGAACTATCTCTTTCACCATCTTTCACTGTTCTCATTTTTAACCCCATGTGTCCTGGTTTGGGAGGAAGAGTAAGGGCTGCAACAACAAGAGGCTTTTAGATGACCAGTATGCGTTATATTACTGTTAATGATTGCCTTCTGTGGTATAAAGCAGAGCCATGTAAAGAAAGAGTCGCGTCATCTCAGTTTACTCCAATGGACCGCTTTTTCACAGCAATGGCGTAATTGTGGAGCCTAAAAATAGTTACCAGAAAGTAGCCTAAATACAAAAAATACCCTATAAATTAGATTTTAAATTTAAATCAGTGCATTTATTGAATACTAATTACCAAAAAATGATATACTGTATAATTAATTCCTTTTTTAATTAATAAATTATTAGTCCTCCACTTAAACTCCAAATATAATCCTCCACAGCGATTAAGCCGTGCAGAAATATAAAAGTACCCTTTTCCTTTACATCTAGTGTAATGAAATGACACAACGCTATTAAATAGACTGAACTGTGTGCTGGAAATAGCCCAGGAACATCAGTCTATCAGGGGGGAAAGACTTTCTTTACTTGTAAGTTCCTCCTCTTCTGTTAGAAGTTACACTTCTAAAAAGAGACCTCCTTTGTCTGTCTATATTTAAATATATGGCTTGGGTGACACTTTGCCTTTTTTTTCTTCTTCTATATAAGATAGAATATAATATTTTTCACACACTTCTATAATACCATAGGGGTATTAAAAATACAATTCGAATAAGGGTTGTGAATCTTTCTAATGCCTCCACCCAACAAATGTTGCCATTTATTTACAAAATAAAATACAAAATATCTGTTGTTGATAAAACTTAGCTTAACAACGTTTTCATCTAGGGTTGGATGAACGAAATCGTGAACTATGACCCCGAGACATACCATGCTACATTGACACACTCAATCTACATCCGATTGGAGGGCTCCATCCTTCGCCTGTCAAAACCCAACCGCAATGTCCCCCGGAGAGCAATGCACAATGAATCCAAACCTGATGTCACCTACATCAGCCAGAAAATATATGACCTTACTGACAGCAAGGTATGTGCATGTGTATTTTAATTTAATGTACATTTTAATGGCGGGGTTAGTCATGCTCGAGAACGCTTTTTAACTCTGAGCTAAGATCAAAACAAACTCTCTCAGAAGCTCCGCCCCACACATTAAAAGACATTGCGAAGCCTAGGGCATTGTTGTTGTGAGCGATGTTCGCCACTCCACTGCGAGGAGATATTTGTTGCATTTTAACAAAAGGAGATTTTTGGTGAATTTGTAAGAAAGTGTATTGGCTTACAATAGCTGACTATACCTTTTTTAAAGAAGTAGTAACAAAGTACATTTGAAGTGGTTTTTTTTTTCCTGACCTGAAAGGACCTGAAAATATTCTGCAACATTATGAATGTAAATGTATACATCTAAAGGCGAACAGATAGCTACTGAATGTGTTTGACAAATACTGCATGTCAAACATATTTGTGAAAA
>JAODLL010031370.1:0-23024 GCA_026546735.1 Forbesichthys agassizii | reverse complement strand
AAACATCTACCACAAGCTATCAAGAAGCATGCTAAATCGTCATCACATATTCAAAGTCAAATTTCTCTTAAGACTTTTGGAAGTACAAGAATCGATATGGCTCTAGATGTTCCCCGGACTCTTTTCTACAGAATAGGCCTGGTCCCCTATTTATAGGAACATCACATCCGCTGCAAGGTGGCGAGAGAGGTGGGCGAGCACCGCTGATCTCTCGCCTCCACGGAGCTATTTTCGCCACTTTTGCCCCGTCTTAGGTAGGCTTTGATTGCTGGCCCGATTGAGCCACAGCAACGAGACCAAGACAGCCGTGTTCCCCGGACTCTTTTCTACAGAATAGGCCCGGTCCCCTACATCACAGCCGCTGCAAGGCGGCGAGAGAAGCGGGCGCGCACCGGGGGGGGGGAACATGTTTCCCTGCCTACCCTGACTTATATCTCACCGCACGTCCCTGGCCTGAATATGATAAGGGATGTATGGAATGCATAGCACACAGACGGAGAACAACCGAAAGAACAGCATCGACAGAACATATTGATTTTTAACACCATGGCTTAGCATATAGTTCCTAGCTACTCATTTACCATCAATAAACCTGATTCACTCAGTTAATCTGTCCTTTTTGGGATAGACAACATAACTATTCTTTTTCCGATTAATCCCTTTTTATGTTGAAGACCTATAGTTAATTTGTCAATTTATTTCTATATCGACAGGGATATTTTATAAAATATAAAACGTTGACGAGCATTAATGACATTCTTCCTCTTTATAGGATTCACACACTTCAGGCCTCCTAGTTCAGGGGCTCCATCGATGGCAGGCCATACTAAAACACCTAAAGGTACAGTATGCAAACACAAGTACTCAATTTTCTTACAGTACACTACCCTGAAACTTTGAATTATTTCTGTAAATTATATCTGTATTAATTAGTAAATCACATACCAAGTTTTAACATATTTAATATTGAGGAAATCCCCTACCCACGTGTAACAAGACCACAAATTCACTTTGTGAATAAGGTCTGGCCACACCCCACTGGGAAGTATTCAGTCGTCGGCTCAAACTGGGGTTAGACCTCTGGTTCATTTTGAATGTAACAGTGAACGAACATTTTTGGGGGGCTGTGGTGCCGTAAGGATTCATTAATTTTATCCATTGACTTTTTGTAAAATACCTATTTTTAAGCCTGGAACCAAGCCATCCAGCTACGAAAGTGATCATGATCATAAACAATTTGATTTGGAGCAAAAAACATTAATAAAAACAAGGCAAAGGTACAAGACTGTGTACATAACATATTGTAATAGTGAATCCAGTGAATTTCGTATATTATGCCATTATAATAGTATAATACAATACTTTTCATGTCATTTATACTTCTAACATAAACAATTGTACTTTTCAGCGCTAGCAATACTCACTAGCCGATAGGACTTTGCAGGGTTTGAAACATTTCCATTGTAACAAAAAGCACCAATCTTCTCTGAGCTCCTAACTGCTCCGAAGTGCTAAAGCAGGTTCGCGAGATTAGGATGGTTTACAAGGATAGCTAGTTCCACCAATCAGAGACGTCGCTTTCACACTTTAGGATTGTGGGTACTGTAGTAGTTATCTCTGATATCGCGAATAAATCATGTTTATCTTAAAAGAAGTTTGATATCATACGAACTTGTGGCTTCTACCCGAGCATATACCATTGATGCACAACCTCGTAGCTGTTTGTCTTGATTCCAAGTTTAAAACATTTTATGAGGATTTTCCAAAAAGTCAATGAAGAAAATTAATGAGAAATTTACTTCTGGAACCTCACTGTTACGCTCTATTGGAGCAGTGTTTAACCAATCGCCCGCCATTGCTACAACTGTTTTTATTTTTTTCTATTTGCTTGACTTCAAAGTCATTGCACTTAGACACCCTGATAGGCTGTGAAAATGCTACTGCGAATAAGGATTCCAGACAATAGTCTCAGCAAACACAATTTGCTCAGAGCAATAGTCTGTCACGATTCGCGACCGATCCAGCACTGGGACAGTGCCAGGCTGCGGATTCAGCATCAGACAGCTCTGCCACCACGTCATCGGCCAGATAATGCACACACGTGCAGTTGCCTCGCCTCCGTTTCCTGGGCGGAGGTTTAAAAGGCTTTCCACTCCAGCTCCTATTGCCAGTTCGTTGCCTTCGTTCACGTTGCACGTACCAGCGATGATCCATTTATGTACCTCTCATACTAGACCTGATCTTAATTAAACCAGTTTTTATACAGTATCTACTGTCCACCGCCTCTACTTCCCGCGCTTGGGTACCCCTAGCCCAGGCCATACCCTGACATAGTCGGCCAGCATTGATGTGTCTCATCACAGATCAATCCTATTACTTTCCTTACAGCTCAAGAAAACACATTTTAGGGTGCAGTTACACTTGACCCTTAAGCTCGAGGATGGTCTCGCAAGCTTCAGTTTAATTTCACAGTGAGAATCAGTCTGGAATGGAAAGCCTGGAAGTCATTCATAATTTGATCATTACTGTGTTGGTTGTACCCCTAATAGAAGGAACAAAACCTGATCCACCAGCCCAGGGCCAACACAAGCAATGGCCGAGGCAAGAGACTCAACAGACCCAACACAAGCATTGGCCGAGGCAAGAGACTCAACAGACCCAACACAAGCATCCACCGAAACAAGAGAAAAAAGATACACAACCGGGCCAACAAAAGCAACAACCAAAACAACAAAAACAACGGCCTGCGTCGAGCAAACCTGCCCATAAACAGCAAGCACACCCCAAGAAAAAGATTTGATTTGATGTAATCAAAGCCTAATTGTATAATTTAAGACTGATTTAAAAGTATAGTCATATTGCAAGTTATGTAAGCTTAATACACTTTTGTCAAATTCAACAAATATCTCCTTGCATTTCGCTAGTTTGCTGTGTTGAAAAAGTTAGCAAGAATGACCGACCCTGCCTTTAAATTTATGCTGTTCTTTGCAATGTGCTTAATTCCCACATATTACGCTTAAGATGAACATAGCATGCTTTATGGTGGAATTTCATTAAGTTTAATTGAATGAAATGATAAATATGCACTAAATGTAAAAAACAATAAAATAACTAATACATCCAAAAAACTAGTTAATAACTACACATTTGCACGTGTGTGTATGAGAGATCTTAAATTCGAGAAATGGATGGAGAACATGCCAAATCGTTAGCAGTTAGCGAGCCATCTTCATTCAGTTCTATTTCGACAGGTTATGTGGCTTCGCTACTGTAGCCTAATATGTAGCCAACTCGTTTATGTAATCAGACCATATTCATAATCTCAGCAATTTAACCTTTACTGTACCCCGATCAGTGTTGGGCAAGTTACTCAAAAATGTTAATGAGTTACTATTTACTTACTAATATTACAAATAAGTAATATTACTTTACTTATTACTTGCATTAAAATTAATTAGTTACGTTACTAGTTACATTACTATATTACTTTCACAATAACTACCCTGCCTTGCCCTTCTGAAAAATGACAACCAGTTTTTTAGAGTTGAAGCCTCATTATTGGAACAATAATTAACCTTAGGAGTCAACAATCAGCCAAAGTGAAAACATTGCAGCCTCTCAAACCAGATGATTGACAGGTTGGGTTAATTAGCCTACCTTAAGTAAGTTTTCCTAGGACCAGAAGAAATCTTGTTCTTGTAACGCAGTAATGCAATATTACTAGTAATTGTAATAGTATTGCAGTTTTCGAAATAGTAATTAGTTACACTACTAGTTACTTTAAAAAGTAATAACATTACAGTAACTAGTAACTGGTATATTTAGTAGTAACTAGTTACTGCCCAACAACAATACCATCAATAAAATGAAAATCCAAATATGGAACTTGCATGCAACACATTACTACATTGAACACAAAAGCACAATTGGGGCGCGGTTTAGCGGTGTCTGCCTTAAAATAAAACACGGCGGGCAGGGTCTTTTTTTTTTTTTTTTTTTTTTTTTTTTCTTTTTTCTTTAAACTGTTAAACATGCAACATTGACATATTCAGACATTACACCAGCTAGGCAAATCATATACATTACTAAATACCATTAAATGCAATAAAAATTTATGAAAATAAAAATATTACAAAAAAAGTTACATTACTTCCCACACAATTCTTCATATATTTGTAAAGTATATAAGGCTTTTTTATTTTTTGTAATTATCAGGGACTCAATAAACAAATTAATTTCCACCAAAAACAATATAAAGTTAGGACGAATCTTAGAAAATGTAGCTTCACGAATATGATATTTAGAAAGTAATTAAATAAGGTTCACTAAGAAACATATCTTAGCCGGAGGGCAGGGTCTGACGCTAGGCTTGAAGCAGCTATGACGTGTGCTGCTTGGTTCTACAGCAGGGGCGGGCAATCCTGGTCCTGGAGGGCTGGTGTTCTGACCATCTGTCCTACCTTGGCAGATTGTACTACCGTAGCACAAAAGGACAGTTAAAGTCTGTGCATCTGTCCTACCTTGTCAGACTGTCCTACCCTACATATTGCTAGATTTTAAATTAGGCTACTAGGTCTACTAGGCCGAAATAAAGCGGTATGATTCGACGGGACAAAATAACGTTTTGGTATAGCTAGTGCTACTGCTGGAAAATAAATAATTAAATCGACGGGTGAAAATAACTGTTATGTGCTAAACCGTCCCTGAATGGCGCGAAATATATTCATATAGCAGTAGGCCAAGTAAATTATCATTAATTAAGATGAAAATTCGAATCGAATCGAATGTGCGCATGCGCAGTATGACGAGGTAGGACAATCTGTCGGGTAGGATAGAATGTCAGGACACCTGTGCCCTGCATGTTTTAGATGTCTCCGTGCTCCAACACACCTGATACAAATGAATGTGTCCGTTAGCAGGCTTCCACGATCCATTCATGTGAATCAGGTGTGTTCTACAGCCTAGGCCCAACTGCAATTGGCGCACTTGGTTCATATGGTATGGCAAGCCGTTTTAACATTTATTCACCAGAGTTGACAATTCGGAATTAATTGCTTCATAATATTCTCGCTTGTGTACATATATATTTTTTCTAACAATGTAAATAAAGCCAGTTGGACGATTATTTGTAATTGTAAACAATTATGCGACATAGTCCAATGCGCGTGCCTGAGCTGCACGTGCATTTCTCTTGCACGAGCATCAAGTGGCATATTTGCGAGCACAACATCGATCGTACTTTTAGTCTATATGTTAAAATGTCAAAAAATTACTGTTATTGTATGCTGTATACGACGCACATGAACGAGCCTTGAGGTTAGGAACTTCAGTGTCGCAGGTTGTGCAACCTTCTGTTTGCACTGCTCATGTGTCAAAGGAGCCACTTTGCCAATATGGCGACACCTTTAGAATATCGCGCTTCACTGCGACAATAAGCAAATACTTTATACGGCATAACTTTATATGGAGGAATAAACCACATTATCTCCGTAAAGCAGTTCTAAGAAATACTATTAAACAAAGTGGTCTAGCGGTCTTTACCTTGTGTGGAGTGCATTCTGTCACAAAATATTTTAGTACGGTTTACATTTGTTGTAGCAGTCAGAGATGACGGTAATGTAGCGTGGAGAATCAGGTGTTTTGGAGAAGGGAGACATCTAAAACATGCAGGGCTGCGGCTCTCCCGGACCAGGGTTCCCTACCCCTGCATTAGACCAAAGTCCTTCATAGTGTCTCTGGTTAGAAAGTGTTTTGGCCTTTACATCGTTGCTTTCTTGACCAATAACGAGCGTCTGTTAAATGGGTGTGTTTCTATTTGCGCGTCAAGCGCCTGTGTTGCAGAACTGAAACCCATCACACGGAAGCTGTATAGCTTCACTCCAGTCATTGTCGTGTACTGAGGTTATTTTATGCTGTGCAGTAGTCGTTATACAGTTCAAAGTCAGCTGCCCCACGCGTGGGAGAATAAGGTAGGCCACAGTTGTCATGAGTTTTAATGTAAGATTAATTTTTTTGATCTGACATAAAAGATTGTGGGCTCGGCGCGTCGCAGACATACTAGTAAAAGCTCAGTGAAACCTTGGTTACGTTACCGTAGTATACTACCGTAATGAGTATAGTGGAATTGATCAATAAAACGTTAACCATGATATGGCTCGCCTACATTAATTAGCCTATTTGTATGCCTTATTTATTTCCTTTTATTTGTGGACATAATGGGTTATGTACTATTGGATCTACTTTCGTGTACGGCGTCATTGCTGACTAAGTTTCGTTTCTTATACGCAGCGTTCGTTGCCTTGCCTCCTGGAAACATCTTTCAACATGGCCGATTCTGGAAACAGCGATATTTTATCTTTCATGGGTTTGGAGGAAGAGTTAACGTGTAGTATTTGTCTCTGTGCATTTGATTGCCCTGTCACGATTCCATGCGGGCACAATTTTTGTCAAGATTGTATTTTAGCCACCTGGAAAGAAAGTTACAACTGCCCACAATGTCGGAAGGAGTATGACACACAACCCGAATTGAAGAAAAACACCGTCCTTAGCGCCATCGTAGAAGCGTTTACGATTACGACAAAGCACAGCAAGATTGACCCAAGTCCAGTCACCGCAGAGGTTGAAGTAAAGACAGAGTCCTTCCCTCTGTGTGATACCTGCATGGTGTCCAAGGCATTTAAAACATGTCTGACCTGCATGACATCTTTCTGCGCGGAGCACTTCAGGCCTCACCAGGAGATCCCAAACCTGCGTCTGCATCAGCTCAGCGAGCCGCTCGTCGACCTGCAGGATCGCATCTGTCAAGACCATTATAGGTTGATGGAGTTCTTCTGTGTGCAACATGGCCGTTCTATCTGCAGCTTCTGCCTCCAACAAGTTCACAAAGGCTGCACATTCTCGACCCCCGATGAGCAAAGGGCAGCGAAACAGGTGTGTGTGTGCTGCTCACCTTTGGTGTGATTGGTGACCTGTTGGCAACTAAAATGATTTCACTGACTTCCTGTTGACTTTCTTTCTATAGTCTGACTTTAAACAGAAGTTGCTGTTGCTGGATGGAAAGATAGAGAAAACCAACTCTGTTATTTCTCAAGTACAGGATCTGCAGAACAGGATGAAGGTAATATTCAATAACTTACAAATAAACATTTCTTAAGACCCTCACATCAATGACAAAAGACAATATAATTGTTTAAATGAGGATGATTACGTTACTGGCGAGGCTGCCACCAAGATCTGAATGTTGACTTAAATTGACAGTTTCCCCTAGTGCCATGACAGACAATATCGAACGTTATGTAAAGATAGAATATGTGTTCATGTATATTATATATCTCTGATGTTTGTGTCTTTCAAAGTTCAAATATATCACAGATGAAACCTCAAATGTTTTTCAAGGAGACCCTCAAACGTTCAGGATACACAAGAATACAAAACATCTATCTAATTACTGCATGTCAATCACACGCAGTTATGCATTTACTGTAGTTTAATCCAAAGCAGCTTCCATGCAGCACAATAACGAGTACTAAGCCATCCACATGTGTATTCTCAGGACACAGCAAGCCAGAGGAAGAGAGTGTATGAGGCCGAGTTCCAGCAGATGAGGGAGATGTTGGACCGCGAGGAGCGCGAGGCCCTGAACACGGTGGACCGTGAGCAGCAGAGTGCCCAAATGAAGCTTGACGGCTTCTTGAAGAAGTTCACAATGAATGTGGAGAAGATGAGCGATGCCAAGACTTCTATCACTAGCCTGCTGGGACAGTCTCAGACCGTAGCCTTCCTGCAGGTCAGAACTACGTGTTAATGTTAAATATAATGATTAGAACACACTAAGGCTGCGTAACTTCTGACTAAAAGAGCTGGCCTGGGCATTTTTCATGTTTAAAAAAAAACAAACGGCTGAACCGGTTGTTGTGATTGTTATGAGAAACACCAGGTCTCACTACGCCGCTTGTGATCGGTCAACTGTCCAAAAAGCAGATGACATCGGGCGTTTTCTTCTGAGAAGATGAAAGTTTTTTTTTTCATCTAAAAAAGAAGCCCAGAGCTGCTGGAAAAAGCGTCTGCGGCAGCGTTTACGTTCAGCACCCATGGTGCTTTTAAAAACATGGCCAGCTCCATTAGGGATATTTAATGTGAAGAACAGGCAGACAACTTCCAAAAAGAAGTTACGTCTGACCGCGGCTTAAAACTCCTAAAGAAAAATGTGTAAGATTACTTTTCAGCATACGTTTTGGCTGACACTTACGGCGAGGCTACATCGGGCGCGTAGCGTAGGCGGAGCGTACGTGCAACGTAATGTAGCCTACACCTGCTGCGCACGTAGGTCGTACAATTCGAAAATGTTCTGGCATAGCTAATTATAGAATTCGTACACGGCCATTCGTCTTCCTGCACATCGCTGTGAAAACATCTTCAACAGAGTTTTGTGTAATATGGGTACGTTTTATATACAAAGACTACATGTAGACATTTAACAGATGAAGTTACTTAGCAACTGCCAGCTGGTAGATGCCCGGTGGACAGTTACTTTGTAGCCTAGTGGCAAAATCAATGTGGGGAGGAACCTTTGTATCATGTTGTTCATGATACAAAGGTTCAGGGGGACAAATAAAGAGGTAGGGAGAGACTGGCATTTATTTTAAAATACAGCAATTTGATGACCCATTTTCTATGTAAAGTGTGGACTACACCTCGCGTAAAAAATCTAAATAGAAGACCGTTATATTTTTACGCTTCTCCGCAGCGTATACGCTCCACTTACACGCTGCTCTCACGGCCAGTGTAGCCGGTGTAGCGGTTCAATTGATTAATATGGAAGCGTAGTATTGCAGCATACGCTATGCCTACGCTACGCGGCCGATGTAGCCTGACCGTAAGATTGTTTGTTTTGAATCAAAATCCTTTTGCACATTCATACTCTCCACGCACGCATTTGACAGCTGTGATGGGGACAGAGCTGGAGATGAAGCTCAGGCCATTGTTCATGCTGACATGGAGCGTATAGCAGAGCTTGGGACCTTGACAAATATACAGACTGGGTTTGATACGTCCCGAAGTTATATGACGTCGATATACATCCATCACATTCATATGTGTGAAACGCACAGTTCCAATTGAACTGACCCCTTTTATTGAAATTGTTTTGTTTGACTTTGCTAATAGAACTTATTTCCCCCTTTCCCGCCCCTCTATTTGTGAAGGCCACAGTTGACTTGCCCTCTGTTGTGACCATTGACCCCTTCGCTCCTCGAGTCACCATGGACACCAAGCCATTGTTAGCGACACATGCCTTCACTTCTGTCCTGAAGGAGCATCTGGGGAACCTCTTCAAGCAACCTGTTGAGGCCAGACTGGCAATACTTAGACCAGGTAGGTGTGTCAATATAACTTTATTACCAAGGTTACCAACTTGTGTGTGACTGGCTGGCTGACTGGCAGGCAACATTTAGACCAGGTGAGTGCACGGGAGTCTTTCTGCATTGGGAGAAGTTTGTTTTTTGAAGGCATGCACTTAGTTAGCTAGTAACGTTAAGTTTAATTACAGAACTCAATGCATGCCTGAATGCAAGCAGTGGTAAGTGGAATAATGCAATTTGTATTGTATTTCAATCTTTAGTTTATGTTCAAAGGACAAGGTTATTGTATTGAGATGTTACCATCCTACCAGGTGAAAGAACTGCTTCTGTGACCGGCGGCTTGAGTGTATTTTCATCTGAAAGAACAGAGCAGCCAGGAGCAGGTATGTTTAATGTCTAGGGACTTCTTTGAAGTAAAATTAGAGTCGTGGATACATTAGTTCTTTCACAATTGTTTCGATAGTTAAAGAGTAACTAATCTAACATCCCTTAAAGGAATATTAGGAGAGCTCCCGCTGCTGCCAGGATTTCCGAAACATGTCAGGTGTCCAAGTCCGGGAGCTCCGCTCAGGGCAGGCCATAGTAAGAGACCTCAAAGTAAGAAAATGTCTTTATTCTTCTTCTTATTCTCACACTCAGTAAAGTTACTGAGCTACTCGTGGGCAGTCCACCTAGATAAGTAATATGACTGTCATATTAATTCATTTTTTTATTGGCACCACACTATATTGTCTGTCACCAGGCTTTTTAAATGCACTGCAGTACGTTTTACAATCTGGGCTGTGGCCTAGATAACGAGGGAACCGTTTGTTTGAGTTGGAAGTCATCCATTTTCTGTGACGTGTGTTTCCTCTCAATCCACAATTTACAGACACATCTCACTTTTCACCCTTTAGTGCTTTTGTAATGTCAGCGCTACACAAAAATAAAAATGTTATGGTGATGTTTTTATACCAGTCACAATAGACATGAACGAATGTAAAGCATTATACTTTTGTCATGTTCAGAACATTCTAAAAAACCTCCGCAAGAGTATATAGAAAAGATGAGCGCTGGCCATTCCATGGAGAGTCTCCTGAATGTGAATAGGAAAGACAAGGCCAGAGGTCGACCTGCAGAGAAACCAAAAGAAAATGCAGGTGAACACGCTTAAATAATAATTTACATTCTCAATAACTAAACAGTGTTCAAGCAATTTTCTTTTTTCTTTCCATCAATTGTGTGTGTGACGAACATCTAGTTGTAAATGCCGTCACGGAGGACGGCAAAAAGTTAAAATATTTCCACTTATAACAGCATGGTGTTTGCCGTTGCCGCCGTCAGCATTTTTATGCCGAACGAAACACATTTTGCCGTCCTGCTCCCGCCTGCTCCCGTCTTCTAACCATATCAGAGGTGCGTTCAGAATTGGCAAACAGTGGCGAACATGTTTGCTTTGAACTTTGAATGGTTTGTGTATACATTCCAAAAATATTAGATTTAAACTTCCACCCTTTGTCCAACTTCGAAGTGTTCGCTGAGAACTACCTCCTCAATCCGTTTGCTTTTATTCGCAAACGTTAGCGGCGAACACAATGCAAACGCGAAACTGTTGCAAATATGTTTGCAAACGTTCGCTATGTTCACCAATTCTGAACGCACTTCCGGTCTACTATGTTCCATGTGTACGAAGAGGCTGTGGTCGCGTGCGAAATTGATAGCTGGTAATATTTGCCTCCCATTCACTTCCATCCTACGAGTGAAGGGGCCAATAAAACCTTCCTGTGGCAAAGAAAAATCGCATCTCCACTCCGTCTAGAGTTCAACACAGCTGAACTTTGACCGCTAATTCGCTGCCTCAACCAACAGCAAGGAGCAAGGTGTGGCTGATAAAAAAAATTTCAGCAGAAAAAAAACGGAAGGTGGAGCTCACACCTGTGCCCTCGGGTCTTCCATGCAAGGAAATGCATTTATTTACATATGGATATAATAGCATGTGCTCGCCTACACACTTGAGTTGTTATGATCGATACTGAAAGACAATCACGAGTGGAATTGGGGGTTAAGACAATGATTTCTCAAACATAACGATTCTTACGAATGGCCTAAAGCACACTTAAAACAAAGCACATTCTCTCTTCAAAATATGCCCTTCCACTTTTAACTTAATGATCTATTCTACAGTAGGTGGTGTAACGTAGCCAACGATGATAGCAGAATAACATTGATTATAAACTTCAACTATTTTTTAAATCTGCAGTAGGATATCAATTTACACAAGTTGACTATCAACTCATTTGATCTGAAAGACTGAATTGAAGGAGATAGCTGTTGTTGTTTTTACAAGTACCAAGCTAACTTCCTGTAACCACTATGCATACAGTCTTTCGGAAAAAGTTTTAAAAATGTTCAACTTGCTTGAGTCAAATTACGGGCAAAAAAATAAGGAAGGAAGAGCCTCGCAATTGGGGATCACGGAGGTTTCCGTAGGAATGAATGGACTTCCGCTTGATCACACACTAGTACTATGTGAAAACGAGACGTTTTTTTGTCAGATAAGACGTCACACCAGCTAGACGAATAGACAAACCTGAGCTTCCTTCCATGGAGTGTTTTGATTATTTCTTTTTATAACTTTTATTTTTTATTTTTTATTTTTTTAAATAAACATTCCAATTATATTGCTTGTACATTTTTGGTTATGTATTGTATTTTTATGCTCACAAATATATTACAGTTTTCTGAGCCCAGTTATTTTTTTCAGAAACCGCAAGTGTCCCGCCGAATATAACATCTGCTGAAAAAAGACACGAACTGCTCAAATGTAAGTCTTTGTGTGTGTTTATTCAGCATCCCCTTTTCATGCAGCACTGGAAGCAGGTGAGCCTGAGCCATGATGGTGGTTTCCTTGTTTCTCATAAACAGATGGCGCCGTTCTCACGCTGGACCCAAAGACAGCGCACAAGCGCGTCAGGATGTCCGAGGACTTCACCACGGCGTCTGTGTCGGACGAACCTGCAGACTATCCCGACGGCCCCGCCCGTTTCTCCGTGTGTTCCCAGGTGCTGACTTCCAGGGGGTTCTCCAGCGGACGCCACTATTGGGAGGTCAAAATGAGCAGCAACAACTTCATAGGCATAGGGTTGGCATACAACAGCATTGACCGCAAAGGCCCCGCCAGTCGTCTGGGGCGCAACGCCCAGTCGTGGTGTGTCGAGTGGTTCAACGTCAAGCTGTCCGCTTGGCACGCCAGCAGCGAGACGGTCCTGGCCAACCCCAATCCTAAGCGCGTAGGCGTGCTGTTGGACTGCGAGGGAGGAACCGCTACGTTCTACAACGTAGCAGACCGGGCCTATCCCTTCCACACGTTTGTGTTTCCTTTTGCTGAAGCAGTGTATCCAGCCTTCTGGGTCTTCTCCAGTGGCTCGTCCATTAACCTGTGCAAACTGCAGTAGTCTGAGGTAGATTACCAGTATTATTTATAACTGAGTTCTATTAACATGACATTGAACCGGGTGATTATATTGGAACTCTTGTTTTAAATGATATGCAGTACTGTTGGGGTTGATTTGTGGAATAATATATTTGTGATTCTTTCAGAAGGTGTTCATCAAGCTAACTCTAACTTAAAGTGACTGCACAATACTTCTACTGCAGATGGGTTTGGGTAACCAAGCAAGGCTGTTGTGTTACATGCTCATGTAAACATGAGTGGTCTTATCAGGCAGGGTAGGTCTACTTTGCTTGTGTTGACCTACGTTGCTCACAACAAAAGGTTTCTTTTATTTTGTAGTATGCAATTTTGAGAAACTTCTACTACTAAAATATGATTTATGCTCTATATTTCAACTAAAAGATTCAGCTTTATAAAACTGCATAAAATAACAAGATCTTTCGACACAAATGATTTTTGCAACTCTGCCTTTTTGGAACATTCTAGGTCTCACCACTGACCTATGAAGTTTGGCACTTATTGAACAGAAAAAATATTTTTTGTTACTGTTAATGGTATTTTTGTGTTTTATAATCTCACACCTGATACATTCAATTGAATAAGCTAGCTAACTGGCAGTCTGCATAGTCCGAAACTAATCAGAACTAGCCTGGCTGTCGGCTATTGGTATAACGTCCCTTTACAGTGTCATCTGTTCAATCAGAGCTGATGCTGGTGGTCGTATCTGAAGCTAATAGCGCATACGCACATTAGCCTAAAATACATACAATTCATGGTGTGTTTTCACAGTTACTGTGTGTACTACTGACATGTAGCTTTTCAATGTGTTGATTGTACAATATAGAAAGCGATAAATCCCTATATTTCTGACAGTGTTTGATATTTATAAAGGCTTCAGAATACTGGATATGGACTTTCTATAGCAATTAGTGGGGTGGGTCTCAAGCATCTAAAGCACATTTGGCTAGTATGCTTAAGGATGTTCACTTTGTCAATTTTATTTAGGCATTATTCAACCTTAATAATTTGACTGAAACATCCAGATCTTTGCTATTTCATTGGTTGCTGTAGCAGCGTATACAGACGACGTGTGGTCGGGGATACTGACATAGATGACCGTTGGTGTTGAGACGTTTGACAGCCACCACAAATGACAAAGGTGACGGGTCTTATCTCTCTCCATTTCCTGTACAGGATAGGTGTTTAGATGAACAGCACACCCTTTGTTGTGAGAACTTTTCAGTTTCTCAGGGTTGCACCGAGGTTAAGTAGGCCTATTGTCAAGGAGTAATGGGGCATGCTCATTACATAATGTCCAAGAGATGGAAATGAGGACATGTTGGCTACAGTTAAACAGTTTATTCCTGTTTGTTTAACAATGCTTTTCATAATTGTGATTAGAACTAAGGTCACAACATGAAGTTGTCATTGTTATCTAGAATGCCTCGCTACTTCAACTAGTGACCATTATGACATTGTTCTTGAGGTGGGGTTTGCTTTTGTCTCTCAATATTAATTCAACTTAATATTGACGGAGAATTTAGTTGGTACTTCTACTACAATCAGGTACAATAGTTCTTGAACCAGTATGTGGGGGAACCAATTGGGGTGTCAGTGGTAACTTGATACATGTTTACAGTTGGCTGAGTGGTCAGTCGATTCAGTATGTATGTATGTACGTACATACATTCACTTGTTTTCAAGTCAGCAGGGTTCTGGCTACATTAAATCCTCGAGATTTGAAATCTTAAAATAGCCTGATTGGTGTATTCTACATTATTTGTTCAATCTTCACACATCTGATCCTACCATACCTTACAAGAAGGCTGTAGATTGAACATTGTATTGTACTCTTAATATGTAATGTATGACAAAAGCATCTGCTATGTTTTTTTTTTCTTCAATATCTAATTGTAAAGTGATTTTTGTTCTTTAGTTAGAAAACATTTATTGGGCTGTGTATTGGTCAGAATCATGATAACCCAATTTGATTTTCAATATGAAAACTGATAGGATTCACCAAATCTATAGAATCTAGCAAGAATGTTTGTTATTGATTTTGACAATACAAGATAAGGTTTCTTTGGAGTGTATTGTAGTTATAGATTCTGCATGGGGCATTGAGTTGCATTGCACTTTTGTAATGCAACACTTTGGTTTTGTACCATAGGCTAATACAAAAGAGGGCATATTATGGCCAATGCAAATATACATGTCTAAATATTCAATATTAATACATTCTTACATATTGTTCTGAAATTGTTCTTAATGTTTCAAATGATTAACCATTAAAGCATATTTCTTCCTTCATTGTCCATATTGCCATTTATTACAGCCAGCTGCGGCCAATGTGATAGTGTAAAAATAAAATACACATTGATTCAATTATCTGATTTATTATAAATAAGTTATGACACAATTTTGAGTAGCATACAGACTTATAAACAGATTTTAATGTTTCATTGTCAATTCAGGTCTGAACTTGAGAGTTTGGAACATTCAAAATTTGACAAATACCTGAAAATCTAATTTCAGTAAATTAGCACAAATACAATTTTGTATTTATACTTTTGTAAACATTAAGCTGAAGATAAAAAGTAAATACAACCACATAACACAACTAAAAATATCTTACTTGTATATGGCTAATGACAGACTCAAAGAGCATAGCCTTCCCATTTCCTAACACTTGCTAATATGGCTGTTGGCAACAGGCCATCATTTTGGTATTAAAATGCATACTGCATAATGCATACTTAATACAAAATACATTTTATATTGTCAACAGATTAAACAAATTCATATGCATGTTAAAATAAAATAATGGTTGCAGAATACATAGGAGTGCTCCTGCTAAAGACTGATCTAATATTTTGAATGTATATGCAAGTATATTAAAAACAATACTGTAATTGACAGCACAATGCATGAAAATTAGGGAGATTCACTCTTAGGCAGTTACTGTCTCTAGGCAAGCGCAACTAAAGTGACCCTTGATTCTATAAACCTAGCATCACTTGGCAGTTAACAGTTCATGTGAATAGTGAACTCGTCTCATGAGTTGCACTCTATTTCAGAATAAACATTTCTTCAGTGTAAACGCATTAAGTGCCAAAACACAGCAAACCTACAGGAAGGAAAACAATTGGAATGAAAAGATAAAACAATTTATACAAGTAAATCCAGGAGTGTCCGCAAACCAGGCTGCGTAGTAGATTGTGACAAAACACCTGAAAAGAAAACTAATCAGAACATGCTTGGTGGCAACATACAGTATCACAAGGCAGATGTGGCTATGGCTGGAACAACACGGGATCCATAGGCTAACTCAAAACTAGAGTGAAGGTTACGCCATTCTGATGTGTAAAGCAGACGGTTTCACATCTACGTTTTGTCTATTTGTCAACACCGCACTTTTTTGAATATCGAGTCGATATGTGAGTTAACAATATTTTCCTAATTCAGACTACGGTCATAATATATGATCTGTGGACCACAGACACCACATTGAGATTAGTGACTGATCATGAATCATTTGGCATCCATCTGTAAATATATTATCCTGTGGCCTGTAGCATACAGAACTATGACACAGCCAGTGCAAACACACATATCAATGGATTTGCCTGACCTCTACAGTCAATGTGAAGGCATTACAGTATGCCAACGCTGAGCCTAATTTGGCCCCATTACAAACCAACCCTACTCAAATATAGGGAATATGGTATGAAATATGGAATATGGTACTCTTAGCAGGATCTATGGATACTAGGGGTATGTATCTATTCCACAAAGATAACACAAAACACATGTAGGTACACTACCAAAACCATAAACAAACCATTACCCGGTGGAAGATAGAACCCGCTTCGACAACAGGACCATGATCAAATTAGCGGGTGGGAGGGCGCGCACGCACGTGCACACACAGCTTAAAGTTACATGACTCATGGCATAAAAGAGGACAGGCATACACTATAGAGCCATCATATCACTTTTCAAACAAACGTGAGCAGAAATGGCCAGGTAAAGCTGCATTTATATGTTTTCCAGTGCAAATCAGATCATGTTCACATTCAAACAATAGACTGCTTTAAAGTGTCAACAAAATCCAAACAGACAGACCGACCGTAAACAACATCCTGCGAGAGAGGCATTGGTGACGAGCTCGGCGTCAAAACAAGGAAGAGGAGCAAATACCGCGAAGATAAACGCTGAGCTTCTTGAGCTCAGAGGACAACGGGTGGCTCACGCACAAACTGAGACAGCACCCACGGGGCCCGGAGCCCAGGGGGCCCCCCAGGTGAGTCACAAGGGGTGGGGCTTTCGGCCTCGGAGGCGCTGGATTCGTCGTCGGTCTGTTCCAAGCTGTGGTAGAGCATGAGGACCTGGGTCTTGTGTGTGATGGTGATGGTGCACGGGCCCTGGGCCCACGGCTCCCCGTCCACCTGCATGGGCATCCTGGAGCTCTTCAGGACCAGCTGGGAGAGCAAAAGAAAGGACAGGAACAGAAAGAAAGACTAATTTCATTTTAGGATTTCATTTATGCTCTCTAAATTCCCCCACTTCCCTTCCCATAAAAATTAAGTTGGTTAAAGCCCCCCCCCCCCTTCCCTGCCACACTTGTAAATGTGTGTGTGTGTGTGTCTGTGTGTGTGTGTGTGTGGGGGGGGGAGAGAAGGAGAGACGACCTCTAAATGGAAAACCAGATAGAAGTGTGACACAGCTCTACAACATGAGCTAGATGGAACTCAGATTCGCCCGTAGTTACATAATATTCCCCAAGGCCAGAGGTGCGTTCAAAATGGGCAAACACATTTGTCCTGAACATGATACTTTATTACAAAATTACTCGATTTTGCCTGCGACCTCAAAGCAAAAGGGAAAACCGTTTGAAAATGTTTGGGAACGTTTGCCAACGTTTGTTGGCGAATTGCGAACGCACCGCAGTACTGGAGAGTGAGGGAGGGGCAGGTGTTGTGCAGTGCGTGCGTGCGTGCGTGCGTGCGTGCGTGCGCAACCCCTCACCCTGACGGTGTGGGCCTGACCCAGTCGCACAGGATTGGCCATCTTGACCTGGATCTGGGCACAATGGAAGGAGCCAAACACGCCCACCACCTCCAGCAGACCATCATCCAACCTGTGGGGGAGCAACGTTACAGCAGGACAGTAACCACGGCGACCGTAAATACAATTAAGAAAATGTATAAACCAAAATGTTTTAAAAGATCTGAAAGAAATAATTATAGCCAGTGGCAGCCATTTTTTTATATTATCATACTCCGCATTAAAATGTAGGGTCTGTCATTCGTGAGAGCGCTTGCCAACTTCAAGCTCGAACCCTCAGAAGCTCCGCCCAACAAATTGAAACACATTGTGAGGCCTAGGGTTTTGTTGTTGGGAGCAGTGTTCACACCACTGTGTTTCCTATTTACGGAGCCAGGGCTGTGTAGACGTATAGCATTATTTTATCTGCGCGCACAGAGATCGTTAAGCTAGCGGAACACAAGTAGATGTTTGGTGAATTTGATAAAAAAAAGTGTATTAGCTTACAATCGCATACTATACGTTTAGCATAGCAGTACTGACACTGTAAATAAATATATAGAGAACTTGTATACGGACACAGCCTCTGATGTCAGTGTTACAGCGTTGGTGTTACCGTGTGGGGGGGTAGGGCTCATCGCCCATGCCCTCCCATAGTCTGCAGCCTCCGCCCCAGTAACCAATGTTACAGACTATGATGCCCTCCAGGCTTGGCAGCGGCACCCTCTCCCCATCAAGCTCCAGCTGTGGTTGTACACAGTAAACACACACCACATTGGAAATATGACTACTACAAACGCTAAAACGGTCGAGTGGTTCTATTTGACCTCAGATCCATGCAGTTAAGTATTATATGGAAATAACGTATGGGATATTGGAAATGGTTTCAAATTTTTAAGAAAGAAAAAATAAATAAACAACACAGACCCCTAGACAATCCTGCCTCTTACCCTGTTGGCTCCATGTATCCTGAATGATACATCCTAATATAACAGAGGGGTTTCACCTCATTACCTCAATCCTCTTATCCAAATCCTTGCATTCTTGTACTAAACAATCTTTGGTGCCGTAGAGGAAATAAATCACCTGAAGAAAGATGTATCATGTTAGATATATACATTGTATTTTGTAAACAGACTCGTCCATACATAGATTATGGAGGCAGAAATGACAATCGGGGAACGATAATGCCAATGTCAATTAATTAAACATATTTTTTTAAATAATTATTAGATTGATGTGGCTGACTATAATAAAAATATCTCTCAGGGTGGGTAGGAAAGATCTTCATGAACATATACATTTTAATATCTTCTAATAGGTTTGCCACACTTTCCATTTGGTTTCCATTTAGATTATTTTCTTTGATATCAGACCAAAGACAATCACTGCTTTTGTCATCCTCCATGTGATGATGACTGATTCCTCAGTCATAAGTAGGTATTTAAACAATGTTTTGGATGTTTAATATCATCGGCGTTAACAGGGTGTGACTTGAAGCACATGTTCTCGTAATTGGGATTTACAATGAAAACTTAACCTATGCAAGATGTTAAAAATACCAATATGTTTCGGCATACAAACCTTCCTACACTATATATTCTCTGTATGTAAGGTTGTTTGTGACTACAGGTTTACGTGGACATTTATAAATGATGCCTCTTCCCGAGTGAATATCTTTGTCATTTAAAATCAATAAACAACAAAAAGCAATACACATTTCCATGATGATTAAATACACGTTTATCTAGCAACAGACTCTGACCTTGTTGATAATGCGGCTGGAGAAAAACGAAGGCGTTTTCTCACGGTGTGTGTGGAAGTTGAGTGCCATTAGCGCATCGGGCCCCACAGAGAAATAGTTATTCATTGACAGAACCTGACCAAGGATGAACACAGTATCTGTGAATAACATCACCTTACACAAATATTGTGTGTAAAGGTTCTGTACTGTTCAGAACAGTGGACACAAAACTATGACCCACCTTTGGCTTACAGAAGTAGAGGCCTTTGGAAGCCACCTGCACTTTCCACCTGAAAAGAGATGATGTGGGGTAGCTAAGAGCCATACTACGACACATTAGCAAACTGGCCAACACAGAAGAATTAACACACAATCGCCACCCCCACCTGTCCATTTTGACCACCTCAGCATCCAGGATATTGCGAAGCAGCTGTTCCACAGAGATCTCTCCGGCATATCCCGACCCCCAGCCTAGAGTGTTGGACAGGTCATTGCCGGTGCCCAGGGGCAGGATGGTCACCCTTGGAATAAACAGGTCCTGACCCTGAAACAATCAAATCAAAGAGCGAATAAATGATAAAATTGACATCAGCAATGTTGCTGGATAACAGCAATTAACTGAACAACATTGTGTATCAAGCACATCAACTGAAAATCAAACCAGATGCAGCTCTATCATCCTACATGCGTCTACATTTTCAATGAGAGACCAGTCGCATCTGACAGACACACCGTCTCACCTTGAGTTTCATGGTGTCGATGGCATCCAGCACCCAGCCCACCGTGCCATCTCCGCCGCACACCAGCACCCGTACGCTGCCAGGGGGCAGCATAGAGCACAGCAGAAGAGCCTTGGAGGGAGGGAACTCTGATAAGTCAAACACCTGGAGAGAAATTAAGGAAAAGTTGAGCGATCCTCTTCCCACATTATTCCCGCTGTGTCGTTTGGCTCAGGATTTTCCATAATACATAATCCCTTAAGGCGTTGAATAAAGAGCAAATGCATCCTGAGTTTGTTTTTGTTTTTTTAGCTGTAGACTAAAGAGTAAAACTGAAATGTGATGAGAAACATCAATGTTAATATTGTCAAAACTTTTGTTTTAATGAAAAGAAATCTGGATTTTATGGGTTGAGAATTCCGCTGTACGTCGTATCTGTTAATTCACCAATGTCCTTGCTTGCTGGCTTCCGACCGAACATCTCCCCTTACTCGGGAGATTTTTCAAAGTTGTGTAATGGGTGGAGTCATGCTCAGAGCTGGGGTGAAGTTACACTTCAACGCTCAACCTCAAAAGGCTTCGCAAAAAAAAAAAAAAAAAAAAACTATGAAAAGGGGAAAAACTCAACCAGATAGGAGAAATAAAAGCTTGCATCATCACTGACATGTCGAGCCTCAAGAGATCATTACAGATGCTGGACAAAAGGAGATACTAACCTGGACAGGGTTGAACAAGGTACGAAACTCTCCTAGCAGAGCCTCCCCCATGTTGTTGCCGCTGCGTGTGTTAGCCAACACCAAGACTGGAGACCAGCTTCGTCCGCAGCAGGCAGCTAACTGCACACGCGCGCACACAAACACACACAACAAACAGACAAGAGGAAATTGATTGGGAATTCACCTATGGAATTCACACACACATATGTATTTTTAGAACGTCAGGTTAAAGGTTGACCTTCTTCAATTTGTGCCTGGAATTGCATGGCATTGAAATTGTCTTTCGCCTGGCTGCTGACTGATACTACTTAACACTATAATATCACATGAAAGCCACCGTGCAACCAAAGAAGGCAACACACACACACATCTTTAAACAACCAGCAGTAACAGAGAACCTTGCTGAACTCATCGGGATGCCTACGGCGAAGTTTGTTGACGAGGTAGAGGTAGTGCGGGGGGATGATGAGGCTTCTAAACTCTCCCAGCTCACAGTTGTCAGTCATGCCGGCGAAGCAGTCTTCGTGCACAGTGGTCTGACACCAGACGCACCTGTTGCGGGAGGAAAAGAAAGCACAAGACCATCCATGATGATGGAATCTTAATCAAAGTGAAGAATTGTTAGTATTCTGTTATGATTCATAAATACAACTTAGTAGTCGAATATATGTAGAAAATATACTGTGCATATATGGCTACAAATTATGTAACCGCAACTGTCGCCTTTATGCATGTCATTTAGTAGGGTAGAACTGCATTAACAAATCAGCTTAGAAATTAACTTTCAGCCTCCTTGGTCTGAGTAAGGAGGACCTACAGTACAGCAGGTGTTCTGGAACTTTACCTGAAGTCACACAGCTTTGGCTGAGTACCGCACTGTTGTTTGCATACCACACAATGACTGGCGAGAGGTACGTTTCCCCGAACCCAGTGGTGATCCATCTTTCCGTCAGGCCGAGGAGGCGTCATGATCTCCTTGCAGAGTAGACTCCGATCGGCCCGTCGCAAGCACGGCTCGTCAGCGCACAACCCGCAGCAATCACAGAAGGCCCCTTGAAGTATGTGTTGGGAACAAACGCAACAGTAGGTTGGTTTGTTAAAAAGGTCAGTGTAGTGCCAGCCGTGTTTGCTCTTGCGAAATATGTCTTTCATGTGTATTTTCCGTTTGGAGCGCTGGGAATTGCACCATAACGTGATAATGACTGGCACTATCACTGCGAGGGAGGTCCAAAACAGTAGCGTCCATTCCTCCGCCGACCCGCGGTGCTCGTTAACCTGATCCCCCTCCATGTACAACACATTCGCCCGAACAGACTACACGGACGGGAACTCAATTGACCTGCGAATTATGTAAACATAACACCCGACTGTGCACTGGGCGTAGGCCTACGCACGATTTCCCCGCACAACACATAATGCACGTAAATAATTTTAACGTAGGTAACTATTACCCAATAATCAAAACATTAAACACTGCAGTTTTTAGCCAGCTAGCTTGCTAACCTAGCTTCATATCCTGATGTGGATGTAGACTGCTGTACGCTGATCATTTTTAGAAAATCCCTCTCCTTCCAGCCCCGTAGGACGCATGCGCTGACTGCATTAGATGCGATAATCAATGAAATAGCTGTCAATTTGATCAATGCAAATGTAAAGTATGCCTAAACTCCACATACAATTTCGTGATTTCATGAAATGCAGATTGCACATTATAATGTACGGAAGCGGAAATAATGACACACTTTGACGTGTTGCCATGCCATGACGTTATTGGCATGCAATGATAATTCAAATATCCACACGCACCAAACAAGTAGACAGACTATATCGTATATTGAGGAGGTATTTTCTAACTTCTGTGAGAGGCACAGGCATAAAGGGTGGGACATAAATGATAATACTTGATTTTTTAATATACAAACAATGTGCAGAGGTTTAATATGTTGACTAGAAAATTGCGCTTTATATTTTAGATATTCTATTTTTATATATATATATATATATATA
>JAODLL010031359.1:0-23032 GCA_026546735.1 Forbesichthys agassizii | reverse complement strand
ACAGTAGTACATACATTAGGCTAATATGTCATGAATATTATATTTTGTTGTCTATTCTGTTTGCCTGTGTTTTCACTTTTGTCACTACATGTTGATGTAAAAGTATGGTTTGTTTAGTACGCTATATTAAGTGGCTAATTAATACAGAACAGTAAACTGTTATTTTGGATTTCTACATATGACTACAGAAAGTTAAGTTCTAAGAGTTCATTAGCATACTGTAGATATCTGTTCTGATTCTGAATGTACACTGTTATTGTCAGTCAAGTTAGAGCACAGATAACAACATTTTGATTACTATTTTGTATAGGTAAGTGTGATATAAGGGTAAGTATGTAGCACAACAATATATCAGCTATGTATATCACATTAAAAAAAAATTGTAAATCAACACAAAGCACCGGCCGGTAGCCTTTAACCAACAAACACGAGTAGCGTACAGCTGGCCAAGGAAGTCAAGGCAACAAGGAAGTGACGTCATAACCGAAAACCCGCCTTGATGAGAGGCCTGACATTTCATTTTCAAGTTTGAGTTCAGTCCGTAAAAGCGCACGGTGACTTGAAAATGTATTTGCATTTGAAGGGAGGCGGTGTTTAGCGTATTGCATTTGAATATAGCCCGCTGCAAAGCGCTTTTGTCTTTAAAAATGAAATTGTTATTTGGGATTGCATTTTCATTTGAATTAAGTCCACTCTAAAGCATGTAATTGACAATTAAAATGCTATTTGAGATTGCATTTTCATTTGAATTTAGTCCTCTATGGACTTACATAGTTCCTGTTTGGGGGAAATGCAAAGTATTATATGCAATCTCAGTATAGTATACACTATCAGTATAGTATGCTTGGATTGCCTGAATTTGTGTTAATTGCGGTCGCACAATTATGTAATCCAGGACGGACTCATTACAATAAACATGAGTCCTTGCAATATGTTTCCTTTACTAACTACAAAATTAACTGTCTGTAATTATTTAATTATATATATAATAAATAAAAAGCTTGTCAATGTTGGCCACTCATTTTATTCAGTTATTATATTGTTGTTGGCAGGCTATTTTAGTATATCACATGCATTCTAATGATGTATAAACAAGTTTCCCTAAGGTAATTTGACAGCCATTTCTCCTATAAACTCAATATGACACACATAAAAGTCATTTTCACGCCTGACATAATCTTCTAGAGGGCAGATTGCAGTAAATGTTAATGCAAAGTAAATCTGATGTGTATAAACGTGTTTATCGGGACACAACTACACTGAGTGTTAAGACTGTGTAATTTTATTTAAAAGTACACATTTATCACTGATTACGTTAATATTGGCATATAGCAAGTGTTTAAATACATCAGCTTTTCAAAAGAAGGAGTGTAAAGTACTCTTATCTTAAAAAGTAAACAAAGCAACCTTGGTACTATCCATTTTGCTCGACAGCTGCCCCGTTTACAGCTTCACCAAAGGGGTTTTTAAATGTGTTCCCCAGACTAACCATGTTACTTATCTAGTTTTAAAAAAAGTATTAAAAACAAACACAATTGGCTGAATAAACATGTCTTATTATCTCAGTGGTAAACACAGTAACGCTGTGTACCTAACAGACAAGCCCATGCATTTTCTCATTTAGAAACATCTAGCATGTGGTATAGGTCACCATGAATAGCCTCTCTTATTTCATTCTTACTCTTATGTGAAATTAGATAGAGTCAAATGAAAAGACTTAAAGAAACCTTTGTGACACTAAAACACATCGAGACAGAATAGCGACAAGCACATTCATTTTTTTCACTGTCCCCATAAGTCACAGCAATCACAGAGAATTTATTACATTATTGCATGTGTATGTAAATGAAGCAACACACTATTGTGGACAATGTGATATTCAAGAGGCCTAATTATTCACGCAGCTTACTGCAATACTGGGAAGATAAAATGAATTTAGCCATTGATATGTGCAGTGGTCTAATTACAGTAATTCATATATACTCAATGGAAATCTACTCCATCTTCAACAATCTTTGTGGATTGGTTACATTGACAGTCATCTGTTCGCTACATCAAAGAGCATGCCTCATTTCAATGCACTTTAAGGCATGCGATCGAGCCTAGTTTTCTAAAAGATCTTCACCTTTTTCCTGCTGTGTTTATTCATCTATAATGCAGCTAGAAGGCCTTCTCCCTGGTCGTCTCAGTCGGCGCGGTGAGGAGGCCAGGTCTGCCTGCTTGGAACTGTGGGAATTAATGCACAGTACAAGTTGTTAGTTAGCACTGAAGGTCTGTGCTGCCTGAGGACGTCTCCACGCAACCATCAAAATGCCTGTGCACAGCGGGTACAGCAACCCCCCCTCCTAACACGTGTCTCTCTACAGGGGGGCAAGGCCGTCTCTGGGAGAGAGGGGGGAACCTGAGTAGAGCCCCGACGGAGGTGAAGATATGGAGATTGGCGCTGGGACACCGCCATAGCTGATCTACAGGTGGCAATCCCTATAGGATGTCTGTGATCTAGCCACATGGAAATGTGCATCTCCGCCAGGCCCCATTCATGGCTAACCTTCTGGGAGAGGACCGGTAAAAGGGATTTAATGGGATTCTAGCTTTTGGCAGCAATTTATCATGGAGACGTGACATTTAGCATTAGACGTGTGCTTAACAGGGGATTCACAGACAAAGCACTTTAGCGTCCTCATCTACTAACAGCAGAACACAGCAGAACAGAACGGAACAATTGGCCGCCACAAGACAGTATGGCAGCACATATCGCAACCTCAGTACATTGTAGCACAACACAGTGAATCACAATGTACTGGTTGAAACCTGAAGCAATTCATTCCTTCTAAGAAGGGATTCTCCATTAATACAGCACAGAACAGAGATTAGCACCTGTAGTGTCAAAACGACCATTGCAATTACAGTACTTAAACCCTTCATGAAGAAAAACTTTCAATGTACAAAAATACATGTATTTCTAAAAAAAGACTAAAGGCTAACAGACATTTGAAAAGGTGTTTTTGTTTTTTTTTGCATATGGTTTGAGGTGAATTGAGTTTATACATGTATTACATGTAAATTACAAATACTTAAAAAGAAAAGTCCCAGAATGCCTTGCTGATATAAAAACGTTTAGGGCTATGTCACATTTGCTTTTGTTTGTAGAGATAACATATTCAGTATGACAACGTGCAATGATTCCCAATACAGATTCATCCATTAGTAGGCAGTTGACATGTTGGTGAAGGCACAGGGCAAGATGACACAAAGTTACAGTCCAATGAGCTGCAACCATCCCTGTCAAGCAGAATGAAATAGCCATATCTATCTTTTGTTTCATCTGCTGGGTAAATCAAACATAACAAAGTGAAACTGAAACAAAAGGAGGCCTCTTTCAAGGATCAGGAAGTCTATATGTGAATACAAAGTCAGGACACAGGGTTGTCTTGGTTACGCACACAGCCATTAGGGAAGAATTTACAGAGTTAGCTGTATATCATAGTCTTTTTACTGGCTTTTACATGACCCACTCAGAGCAGCTTGTCCAACAGAAGGCCTTCATCATCTGCATCACCGCCTGTTTATTGGGCTAAAGTAGCCGGGGATGCACACTGAATACCAACTGCGTCTGTGTTGTGGGACTTTGCTGTCTCATCTGGTAATGTAATCATACAGACAGTAGGAATGCAGTGGTAGTCAAACCGCATTTACAGTCGGGTTTAGATTTGCAGTTCCCAGCCTCTCCCACAATGCTTCCTGATCTCACTACCAATCTCAACCGCAATATATCAGAAAAGCTACCATGAGGACTGCCAGTACAATTAGGTTATTTACACTAGTACTGTAGATGCTTTAATCCTAAGTGACTTACAGTTCCGCCAGTACAGTAAACGGATAAAAGGATAAGGTTGGTGTAAGTGTAAGTTGTAAGTTGGTGTGTTGTTTAAAGTAATATTTGGTTTGCAGATGAAAAACTATAATTCATATTGATGATCTTGTCTTAAGATATAAAATCTAGTTGGACTTGTTTCTAATATAAATGGCTTATCTAGTGACTTAAAATAAGTGCACATTTACCTAAATTAAGAATTCGTATTAAGTAAATTTCACACTGCACTAGCAGCCATCTTTGCTCGTTTTAAGAACATTAACAAGCTCATAACTAATATTTTAGCACTTGTTATATAATATTTGATAAATAATTTTTGTATGCTTCAAATATTGACAGGAATTACCCTCGTGTTTGAACCTTGAACAACAAAAACATTTTGGTTTGAGATGCAGAAAATGCATGCCCTTCCAACCTGTGCTGATTGACTGACACACACCCAATCATAGGCATCATCCATGCATGGATCCATGCATCTGCTCCTTCCTATACTAACTTGCATAGTTGTGTCATATATCAGGGGTTTCTGGGGGGTCTGTAAGATGAACAGGTGTCAGGTTAAAATGTACTTTTCTGTTAAAGACAGGGTTAGTTATTCTCGAGAATGTGTGCTAACTTGGAGTTCTGCAGCGCTGCCCCACACAATGAAATGCAATGTGAAGCAAAGCTGGAGCTGTTAATCCCTCCACCAGGCACAACATGGCCTCACTCTTCCCAACGTGCCTGCACCAAAGTTTAACCAGTTTAGCCTTATTGCTAGAGGGACATGTTACATGTGTGCATGTTCACTATCTACTCTGATTCATTATGAAAGTGGATGTAAACACGAGACCCGATTAGGTGACATCCCATGTAAACAGGTAACCCAAAATCTTAAATCAAAAGGATTTCATTCGGAAAGACCAAAAAGTGTCCATGTAAACCCATATTTAACAGAAACCTAGAAATACTATTATAATAATATAATAATAATAAAAATAGAAAGGAAAACTGGGATAAGGGAAACATGGAACATGAACAGATATTTTAACAGAGGCGAACATGAGACACTGTACTAACACTGTATTAATGCATGATATATATTGTAATTAAACTTCCACCTTACCAGTCCATAACAAAATTTGTACTTTCTACAGTACCAGCTCAGCTTTCATGTCACAACTTGATTCCCTCTCTTCTCCACTCTGCAGTCTAAATGTGGCCTCCCCAAATAGTCACTTCCTGCTTCGCCATCTTGTAAAACACCCAACTTTCCCTGCCAGATTCCTCTCCTCCCAATTCCCGTCTGCATTCATCTTCTTCCTTTGACCTTCTTTGACTGCTGTCCTCTAGACCTCCCTATCAGATCAGGTTGTCCCTTTCTGTTCAAGAAGCTTAGTGAATCAAGTGAACAAGGCTTTGGGTTGCCAAGCGAACAAATCAGGCTTGTCAGAGAATCTCTCACTTTCAATCTCTTTCAAGTCTAGAGATATGGCTTTTCTAAAAAAACAGGAGAAAAGTGCTACACCTACAGACCACCTTCAACGTGTTGCTTGTAAACACATTTCTGTTGCTCTCAAAATATAATTTGTCTTTTTCTCAAAAGGCAACGCCCTCCAGTCATGTTGGCAATCTGGGTGTCAGTGGTGCCCTCCTCAGTACACATAGGTATTGATCCTTGTCCTCAGGGTCCAGGGTTCTGTCGTGTGAATCACCCCATTCTTCTTGGCTCCACCGCTGACCTTAGAATTTACGGGTTGTCATCTTCTAGCTTCGTTTCCTACCTTACTCTTGCCCCCGCTTATCCGGAGTCGGGTCGCAGGGTCAGCAGCTCCAGCAGGCGACCCCAAACTTCCCTTTCCCGAGCCACATTAGCAAGCTCTGACTGGGGGATCCCGAGACGTTCCCAGGCCAGTGTGGAGATATAATCTCTCCACCTGGTCATGGGTCTTCCCCGAGGCCTCCTCCCAGCTGGACGTGCTTGGAACACCTCCCTAGGGAGGCACCCACAGGGCATTCCTACTAGATGCCCGTACCACCTCACTTAGCGTTGGCTAGCCATACGCAACTCCAGAGTAGAATAAAGGTTTGTGTGATTAATCCTGCTAAAATGTTTTAACCCTCCTGTCGTGTGTGTTCATATTTATTAGTCAAATAAGCTTCATAACAGCGGACTGTAATAATACTGTACATATAAATTATTATCATCTAATCTTTATGTGCAAATTAACTGTTTAAAACTTCTAGAATATGCTATTCATGGCCTTGTTTTAATTTGTATTTGAGTACAAATGCATTATTTCTGGGTTATTTTGACCATAACAAATATTCAGATGAGACACACTAAAAGCTATATATCACATACTATTTTGTGTCAGTGCTTAAGAAGAACATGTGTTTTGAAACATTTAACATTTTTAAATAATGGCACAACATAGTGTTGTGTTCCTAGTCAAAACGGACTAGTATAATGTAAAAAAAAGTAATGGAACCTTAAGACAATTAGATTCAATTATCCACATTTTTCACAGAGAAATCAATACAATCGGTCAGATTTGACGGGAACAAACCACAGGAGGGTTATTTGACTGACAGCCCTAATAGCAAATCAACCCCAATACAATTGTCATAAACAGGGAGACTAACTATAGAGACAAAACCTTTTTTTAACCAGGCTGTAAACATGTTTACTTTTGCTGTACATTTTTTTGACATTTTAACATGGGATTCTGTGGGGATATACTCCGTTTTGCAGCTAGCTTCAAATGTCCATTGGAGGTACAACAGATTTGGGCAATTCTGAGTTGTATTCATTTCTCAGCACCTGAGGTTCCTGCTTGATCTATACTGATGCAGTTTCCAAACAACTGGCAAATGATTCATCGCCTGAGATGAGAGAAAAAATAAAAACATCCAATTGCATCTGACCTCTCCTTCCCACCCCATGATAATGCTTATGCCATTACAGAAAACAGATGCAAGATGTTCACATTTCACACCCCTGAAGTTATGATAGAGACAGTTACTGTGCCAAAGCAGCTGCAGCCATTTAGAATAATTCAGATGAAGAGCAGGTAGTTTAGGCTGCTGGATGCAAGTGCTCAGGAAGCCAGCTGGCCAGGAAATCGCAGCAATACCAGAGATTATTTCGAGCTCCAACCACAAACGTCATCGGTTATAATACAGTGAGCAGATAGAATAATGGGCTTAAATAGGTCACAAAATAAAGCGTATTTTTATTTATTTTTACTTACCCAATGCATTTACGCTGGCAACACACATATTAACTGAGTATAAAAGAGTGAGAAGCTTAGGTGATGGTAGAGATAGGCCGACACTCATGTAATGGATAGAATGTTCACACAAGTAGAGGACAGTTCACAGGCTAAGATAAGATAGGAACATTGTAAAATGTTATGTATACCCATGTGTTTTTGATATGTCAATTATAAAATATGAATTTTGTCGTTTTTTGATGAAGAAAACACAATTTATATGAGCTAGCAGACATGGCTTGAACAGGTGAGAGAAAGAACAATGCACATTCATTTAGAGTTTTAAGATATTTATAGATTGTGTGCCTCATAGTCACAGCAGGCTCCAGAGGAAGGGGGCACCAGCAGACCACTGCAGAAAACCTGCTCATATATTTTATATTCTAGCAGTAAAGAGGCCAGCACCTTGTGAATAGAGGTCGTGAGGTGTTGTGAGGACCAAGTAAAAATATATGCTTTTTCAGTAAAACTGACAAACAAGTGTGTTTTAGGAATCATTTGAAACCAGATGAGAAAGGCAAATGTCGTAAATATAATTAAAAACAGAAAATCTTCCAATTAGCCAAGAATTTTAAATATAAATTTACGAGATATGTAAAATATATAGGAGTATAATATATGTATATATATATACTGTATATAATTCCAAAATGATTTATATACTGCGGATTTTGTCTACTGCATTCCAACTGTGGCCAAGAGGTGACTATTGCTTTGCTCTTAAATCAACTACTAACTTTATTTTATTAATTTTACCATTTTAAATATCCTTTCAGTTTGGGTATTTTGTATTCCTTATTTTGTTGGTTTTAGGAACATTTTTAGAATCCTTAATGTGGTAGACCAAAGTGTATACTCTACTGGTGTTATATATGTCATTTATGAGGGGCTCTTGGTGATTTCCACCCTGTGGGTCAGTGGGAACATGGGTGATCTGTATGGCTGAGGTGCACGGGATTTTGAATCCCAAGGGTTTGGAACCCTAGTGCGTGGGAGTTGGACTCCCTAAGGGTCTGGGACCCTAGAGCAGTGTATACAGAATCCCCACATATAGGATAGTCAAACATGCATATTGCAGTACTCAGCATATTGGATCCACTTATGAATTCTTTGTTTTGCTCCTTTCTTTAACTTTCTTTATTTTATTTTAGCATTTTATGATCTCCTTTGAAAATGTCTTTTGTTTCTGTTTATTCATGTATTTTTGTTGCTTTTAGGAAACATTTTAGAATCCTTATTGTGGTAGACCAACGTGTGTACTCTGCTGGTGTTATAGATGTCATCTATGAGGGGCTCTTGGTCATTTCCACACTGATGGTCAGTGGGAACAAGGCAAATCTGTTTCATTTTAGCATTGCTGATGATGATTTCTAATGATGCTATACAAATAAAGTGTATTATTATTATTATTATTATTATTATTATTGAAAACTGATTATTGTAACTGCCACCGAAAAATATTTGAAATGTGACTTAAAGACGGAAGCAAATTTAAATCTAACCTATACCATTTAAATTATGTTTGTTTCCTCTTAATGACACACATGTGCGACTAATATGCCGGTGCGACTTATAGTTCGGAAAATACGATACATGCAGTCGTCTTTGCACATGGGAAATTTGAAAGCTGCTGACAAAGAGTGCAGAGAGAAGGGGCATTATAAAGATGTCATTCCATCCCTGAACATAAGGCATATTATAATAAACTCAGTGGGGAAACGCCCTGCCTGGTTGTTATTGTGAGAATCAATCACCTGCAGTAATACTTCTACAAGAAAATAGTGTTGCTTTGTTCAGCTAAACTTAAGCCTCTCAGCCAAACTTTAAATTCCCAACTAAACAGATGCTGTGTGAAAAGAGGAGAAAGGTGAATAGAGGGCAATGGATGTGAAGAGGGAGGAGATATGAAAGGGAGGAGAGGAATTTAGAGTGGAGCATTGGATAAGGAGAGGGGCTTATACAGTATGCAGTATAGTCAATAGTCAGACAGAAGTGCTTAAATAAACATATAAAACATTACTAATACATAAGAGAACGCTGATAGGCAAACCTTTATATACTGTACATATAATAGAAAAGTACTTATTATACCCAAAATATACGAATTAAAACACCTATATCTAATATTCAGTCAGTGATTAAGTCTATAGGGCAACATCATTCACAAAAGGGAGGCTCCCTAGTCTCTGTTAGCTTGCTATGTTGTCCTACTACACAGACACACTCATACAACATACCTTTACTCTCATACCTCCATATACTAACTTTACAGAGAAACGTATTGAGAATATGTTGTAAAGCCCATTCAAAACTTCAGAGGTCCCCAGTGTCCTTGAACAAAATAGAAATGATAACATTGGCAGGCAATGTCAGAGCCCAGCTGCTGTAGGGTCTTGGTGAGTAACACTGCCCAGGTTTAGAATCCCAGGGATTCTCATACTCATACTTGGCATAATGGACCCTTGCTCTGGGAGCAGGGGTGATTATCCACCTGGATATTTGGCAGTAACCTGAAGGCAGGGGAATGAAAGCGGGCATTCCAGGAAGATGTTTGTACAAAGGTCCCCTCTGACTCCTCGGCCGTTAGCTGTGGGATTGGACCAAGTCGGTTCTTCCTGGTCTGCCGGCCTCGCAGGTGTTTTTCCCTTGGCTAGAGAAGAGGCTAGCGATTCAGCCATTTGCTCAAGGAGGCCAAAATTACATATTTGGTGTGGCCATGCCATCAGGGCGTTTAAACTGTTTAAAACGGTTTCTGTTGTCACCAGAGCAGCTCACGTCCAGTAAATGTAAAGGAAACTCGCATTGTTCTTGTGACAGTAGATTGCTTAAACCTTTATTTTTTACTTTTAAATATTTTCTCCAATTTATGTCTCTTGCTTGTTCTCATTGTTTCAAACTGCATTTGCTATGGTCATGGGACTAACAGAGTTTACCCACTATAAATCCTTAGACTTCTTAGTTCTCTAAAAGCCTTACATAGCATGTATTTGACCAACTATGTTCGGCTGCCCCTGGTTCTGTTGTCAGTGATCGGGCTGTTTCTAGAGCGTCAGGTCCAGCATTGATTCCAGAGAATCACCAGATTGAGCTGGCATCCATGCATTATAGGTCCTGTCAAAAAATGGCTGTGTGAGATGAGGACATGCCATGTACATTCTTGTTACTAAGGCAGCCAGAGTCAGTTTTAAAAATAAGATGTTTTCCACCGAAGGTTCTGCTTTGTGTTCTAAAAACAGTCCTATTGACTGCATGCTAAAAAGCTTGGTAAACATTCAGGAAACCGGAAACCCCACATTGTCTACAATAGGTAATTCTCTACTGTACCAGTGAAATGAATAGAAGTGTACAATACTTAAAACACATTGAGATTGAGCCAAGTCAAGTTTCTTTATAGCCCTTAATTACATTACTGTCTCAAAAGGCTTAATTGAGATAATGTATATTTCTGCCTGATAGTACGTCCATAAAACAATCAAGTAAGTTACTGCACACACTTTTTTTCTTTGTGTTTTCACATTAGACAAGTACTAAACATAAAGCATACTATTTGACTTTCTGTTTGGGATATGACTCCTGTCAACTGCAACAACACTTGTATTTAATCTGAACTCTATGCACCGATCTTAGAAGAAAATTAAAACATAAAACCTATTAATCAAACGTACATGTACTGCTTCATCCTAGTGAACTACACTGTGACCTTGAGAGTGAGAAGAGAGAGGAAGTTGTGGAATAGGAAAAAAAGACTTAAGTGACAATAAGATTTGCAGATGCTGCGAATAAGAAAGCGGAAACGGGTGCCAGGGCAATAAATAGCATGGTAATACATAGTGGCAGCCGTAAGGATAACAGACGTTTCCGCTGGGTTTTGTGGAGGAGATTGCATAGGCCCGGCATGGGCTGAGTTCCTAGGCATGCTAGTTATGCTGAGGAGACAGCTCCCATGAAGAGGCTCTGGTGATAGGTGTTCTTGATTTAATATAGTAGTGCTGTTTCCCAGAGGCAGTATACTTTTTTTAGCAGATGGTTACTTGGGTGGGCATGGCTGGTGGCAATCCATCCTGCTGTTTTCTTCACCTGATGTCATGTAGCTCCTTGATGGAGGGCAGCTGACAACTAATAACGTCCTCAGCTCAAAAGATGTCCGCCGGACACTGGTGGTTCTCCATGTTGTTCTGATCCAGCAGAGACCTCCAGAAGGCAGTCTGTTCAAGTATAAATCACATAAAAATAGCAATGAACATGATTGCTTATCGGATGTTAAACCTTTAGCCGACATATGCACTTACCTCTTTTCATAGTCACAAGTAAAATGTTGTTATATCTGATATATATGTATGTATGTATATACTGTATATATAACTCTTGATGTTTTCTGTAGGGACGTAGAGAACAACATTATTTTTAAGAACCCATACAGATCACACATCATGGATTGTGGTTCTCCCAACATTCTTCTAACACTGGTGTTAACCACAATGGCAAATCAAGGTTAAACGGTCGCGGTTTATAAATGACAAAGGTGTATCATTAGCTGAAAGTCTGGCGGTGTGTTTGACTCCATTGTTCTTTTGACTTATACACTACAGTATGGTCTGCTAAGAACGATAGGGCTGTCTTTACAATCTGGGAGCTTCTGAGTTATGGAGTTATGGAGGAAGACTCATAAATAGGAATAGCTCAGATGGGCTAACTGACTGTCCAACAAAGATAAACACAGAGCTGATACCAACAACAACAACAACAACAACAACATGGCTGGCTGCTCTGCTGCTGTCAGTTTAATCTCTCTGCTGTATCTGCACCTTCTATATAATGTCCTTGTTGAAGGAATGAATGCAGCTTTAAGGCCTTTTCACAATACCGCTGTAAGTTTTCAGTGTTGGCTTACATTGTCATATTTTACTTCTTCTACACATCTATGTCATTTGTTGTGAATACACTCAGAGACATTAAATAGCCTGTGACTTTTATACCCTGCACTTCTTAGCTTTTTTGGTGGAAATCAAACTTAAACACGATGTGTAAGGGCCTTGTGTCATTAATACAAATGTATTATTACATTAAAGGCAGTTTCAGTCATTTATGCTAACTTCGAGCTCAATTCAAAACAGTATCGCTCTCTGGTTCTCAGCGGCGCCGCCTCATACATCGAAATGCATTGTGAAGAAAAACGTGGCTGCGTAGTGCTACGACTTTGTTGATGCGAGCGGTTTCCGCCCCTTGTTTAGGTTCCTATTTATGGGGCCAGGTTTGTGTATAAGCAGTATATTATTTTTTCAACATGCACAGAGAACGTTTCTGATACCAAAATGAGTAGATATTTGTTGAATTTGACATAAAGTGTATTAGCTTACATTTAGCTTGCATTTAAATTTAGCAAGCACCATCTAGTGTTGTAAATATTTTGTATGTAAAAGCACTGACAATTCTGTATATTCTGTCTCACATTCGTAGTGGGAAAAATAAAAACATATGTCTGTCACATTGATATAATGGTGACATAATTGAGACAACATGTCACCACTCAGACACAGGGCTTATTCTGTCTACTGTCAAGCTGCAATATCAAATATTTTTATTTCTGTTGATGAAAAGTACTGTGAATATGTGAATGCATCAGAAGGCAAACAAGCCATAGACCTATAGGCATCTTAGGGCATGATGGATTAGACTCTTTAAGAAAACATTATATTTATGTTAATGTACTGTAATATATATGAAATAATTACACTATATTTGGTGATTAATACATTTACTTGGTTTTACCTTCAGACAACAGTTTAAAGTAAGCTCATATGTTTGGTATTCACAAATTCATAAACAAAAATGATGCCATTTTATATCGAGAAGAAAAGAGGACAATATGATATTTTATGAGCTGGCAGCGTATTTGTGGGTTTATTGCAGAGAGAGAAATAGATATAGTGAAAGGGTGTATGATAGGGCAATTTGACTAACTTGGAAATGGTTAGAGAATGCTTAGGGGCAGTGCTGAGTGAGGGAAGGTTAGATGGGGTTAGAATTCCGCCGGTCAGCTCATTGCTTTGTTATTGTCACAGATTCAGATTCCTTTGAAACCTTGCATGGAATGAGTAAGCGGTCCGGTCATTCGCGGTGACAGCCATTAGCTGAGAGCGTCGCTATCGGCGATGGACACAGGTTATGTAGAGAGAGGGCTCGTATGGATAAACACTCGTGATTAGGCTCACATGCCTGCGAGGATGGAAACATGGAAGGTCATATGGGGGTCAAAAAGAGTGAGGTTTGGATTGTCAGTGAACCTTTAACTGCATGGTGCACTACTTATATATGTAATGGGCACACTTATATTGATGTTATTACTGTCATTTTGGTAACTGACGGCTGGTTCAGTGGCTATGTCAGCTTTAATTTGTCGTGGGATTTTCTTCTATTTTTAATTATTTCTAAACAATGTTCACTGTCTGTGTGTGTGTGTGTGTGTGTGTGCAGAAACCTGTGAGTTGTGGTGAGAGGTGACATTGTCACAGCACCATGAACCTCACTACTTACATTTTAGGCCAGTCAGTAGTTAATTGATTGATTATTTTTACATATTCTGGTAATACATGTGTGATTAAATGTTTTATTTCATTTATTTTAACCTGTTAGGTATTAGGGTACCAGTAGCATCTAATATTGTGCTCCAGTAATCAACGTAATGCTAAACGCCCTCAGATTTCAGTCTTTCCAAACAAGGCTATTAATCCATTTAGTTTCTCAATACACCCATTCAGACATACTTAGCTAGAGGAAACTGTTTTGCTACACTCTACTGACTGTCCATGTCATAGTATTTGTTTGACTAGAAAACAATTATAATAGCCTTCTATACAGGGTTGTTTGTGTCGGATTCTATGCAGTTATGTGCAGTACATTCATAACATACTTGTCCACAATCCAATTATGTTTGTTGAACTGCATTTTTACTACTGAGTCGCTGGACAAGCCATTACATTCTTCATCGGTTGACAGGCGATACTTTTGTTGGTAAATTCACATTTATGTAACGTTGACATAGAAAGTCTTTATTCTCACAAGCTGCTAAAGCAGAAAGAATGAAATGCATTATTGCTATAAGCTCACTGTATATGTTTCATGCTGCAATATTGTAAGTATAGTCACTGCAGGGAAATACCTGACTGTAAACTGAGTTATTTTTTCCAGGGCAACTTGAGAGACATGGTCATATTTATCAATTCCCCGCTGAAATATATCTGTAAAGTTTAACTGTTTAATTGTTTACTGTGTATGAATATCATATTTTCAACAGTGAAGGCGGACATGTTTAAATGTTTTCTACTGTAATTCCATTCAAAGTATATGCCTCTTCACGTACTGTAAGCAAAATCAGTTTGATACTTCCCCAGTAAGATTTACTACTCTAACACTTATTTTACCTTATATTCTGATTAACTAGCAATGATGTGTTTTTTGGGACATTTGGGAGATATTGAATTGACAGATAAGTTTGGATGCATGTTAGCTATTATCATAATGTTACTTTGGGACTAGTTAACGTGAACTGGTTTCCATGTACCACCCAAGAGTGCAGTCCCAGAGTCATGACTGAATGTTCAGGCCTCATTGTTCCACACTGCAAGGCCTATGTATTTGGAGTCATCCAGAAGCATGAGAAATGACTAATAGTTGCTCATGAATGACTGCTAAAATGGAATGACCTTCTTCTCTGAGCAGGTTGCGAGCCTCCTGTGCTCCTTGGTTATCTCTACATGTTTATCTACTTTAGGTCAGCCTCACATTACATTAGTGCATATAAAGTGAATGCACTGTGACCGACTTTGGCATATACCAGTCAGTAAAACCTGTGGCCTCAAAGAGAAATCTTGCAGAGTCAGTCTCTAGATAAACAGTTCCACTGATAGCAGCTTGCAGGGTATGGATAGTGCCACTGCCGATTAACATCCTTGACTCAAATCCCAGGGCGTGTTTGAAGTCGCAGGCCCTCTCAGAGGGTTGCAGGTGTCTGGTCACGATACGGTCCGGGAACATCGACACAGATAAAAATGAACTATTACAGGCATTTTGATTGACCTGTCAGGTTCAACGCGCTTTCTGTACAAACGTGACAGTTTTGTGTTTCAATCCCTTTCAAATCCTCCCCACCCTGACCCTCTTCCAACAGCTAAAAATAGACATATTTTCTTACAGCCACAGCAATGTAATACAAATAAGACTGCTGTGTCCGTTATTATGTATTTATTATATTATTTATTTTGGTAGGGGAATTGAGGGAGGGGGGGGGAGGGGAGTAGCAAAAACGGCTCATATCTCGCTGTCATAATTCAAACATACAGTAGTCATGTTGGTTTTAATACAGGAACATTATTTCGTACTTTACATAAACTCTATTCCAAGAGATAAAATATGAATACTGTATCAATACTGTATTAATCGTATGTTAATCTTTAAACGTTACTGTTTTAACACTAGAACCGCCATGAATCTCTGTATACCTAAAACCGCCAATGGGTAAAAATGTACTGTACCCGTGCGCCTAGATACTGTATTTCTAGTTCCAAAATGGGGTGCAACAGAACACAATTTTAGGAAACGTCAAAGACTGGGGGACTTCATTATATTATTAAAACAGAGTTATGTACAATTGAAAAACCTTCGAGTGGTAAATAAAAAAGCACCAGATAGATCTAAATAAATACATATAATCTTAAATGTGCTTTATATCATGTACAGTACACTCACGAGATATAGTCAACTTGCCTCTTAGGTACACAAGAAGCTATATGTAACAGCATGCATCGAGCTAACATTGCAACTAGATGGCACTATAGATGCCAAGAAAGTCTCTGCAGGCGATAAAATCTTATCTCACCTTTAATATGGATTTTAAGAGGCAATGCTGTTCTGCCCTTTTCTATCAGTGTTGTAAGTGTCAACAGTGAACGTTTTCAATCACTTGAAGTGTAAACATGTATCACTTGCTGGTATTGTAACTGTGACTAACCCAGATTTACTAATAAGAACATACAATTACTTTTTTGTTTGAACGTAGCCTACACACTGATGAAGAAATAACACCTGATGAAAGGAATAAAATCAATTTTTGTGAAGAGGTTGAAGTGGTACGGTTTGTTTTACAAGAACACAAGATTTAATTTGAAAAGCCGGTATAAACTTTGAGGCAAAGTTATAAAAGAAGATACGATAAACATCTGCTTCCCAAAATGATGCTTGTACAGTATTCAAGGAAATAAAATATGCAGTCTCATTTAGCACAGTCTTGACGCTTCATAAAGCCCTTTGGGAATTCATTATCCACCCATTTTCCGAAATTAAAAACCTCCAGGGAGTCTGTGTCAGATCCTATTTTAGGATGGATAGCGACTATTGCTTTTGTCTATTTGACTGAATTTTGCTCAACCTATTGCAGCTGCTCGGGGAAGTGGTGGAAATAGACCCGGAGAGCGTGTGAAAAAGAAAAAGCAAAGGGTGTTTTTAAAAATTACATACCAGCGGGACTCAAGCATTGGTGGTTACAACTACGGTAGCTAACCTCTCTATGTCTCGTGTATATCTACATTTCCTTAACAGCAGGCAGCTTCATCCATCTTCATTCCCTTGTAGACCTGGTGTTCTGTCTGCCCCCCCACCAGCCCATCTCCTCTGCCACCACTGGTCCACATCTATACACATCACAGTAAATATGAAACCCTCTCCTGAGAACTGCTCCAATTTATTTTTTTCTAATCCGTTCATCCCCATACAGCTTCCATAGTGAAAAGTGAAATGCATATGCTGAGCCATAGTAATTTAATCCAAGTACCTAATATATACAGACTAATGTATGGTGGCTGTGCACAAATAAATAAGTAAATTGGCAAAGGAATACAAATAAAACAACTTAAAAGCATATACAAATCCCTTTCTGGTATAACCCAAATCTATTGAGGGTCAGGTTAATAGCTAATGTAGAAATGCTTAATATGCAGTACTTTTACCAGCCAATAGGTGCTTGGTTTACTGTAAAACAAAGCGACTGATAAGAACAGAGCCCTGACAGATACAGGAGAACAGCACTCTTTTCAGGGTTAATTGAATATGACAACTATAATACCAAATGCTCAACATACTGCTATCTTAAGTCTATCTCTCTCTCTCTGTCTTTCTAACACACACACACACGCACACACACACACACACACACACACAAACACACACGGCGAGGGAGACAACACATATTATGCAGAAATGTCCATAGATATTATTATAAAAGGTGAGGTATGTTCTATATTACAGTAAATCAAGGGACCATAAGTGTTTTCCCTCCATAAATCTCTGTGCTTTCTTGTTTGAACTTGTGTGAATATATTATGGGGTTCAGCATTCCCACTGCTATGTTTCACACATTTACCAAACCAAGAGGAATTTGCTGCAGGGTGAAAATGATACAGATTATGGTTTTCATTACACCGTGCACTGTACTGTATATGCCCATATTATTATCAGTTAAGGTACACTCTTGAGTTTGTGCCATTGTGTTTGATTGATTTGGTTTGAAACGTTGGTGAGCACGTATAGCCCTGACTGAGTGACTGACACATCTCTCTACCCTTTCACCCACAGAGCTCATAAGCTACGTTAAAATATCCACTATGTTCTGTATGTCAACAACTACAACTACAGAGAGTGGACATTAATGAAATCATAAATAACCAAGTGCGTGCAATTTCCAATAATTAGATTTATGTAGAAAACATTGAGGTTCATTTGACCTTCACTTCTACAGTGGAAATATGTGTCGGTCACATAGCAATGATATGAGCAACACAAAGAGATACATACAACAGAACGTGACAATAATATTTGAATAATATTAATTTATGCAAGCCAATTATTTTTTAAAAAGTAAGGAAAAGTGGGTTGGAAGACCTGGGTGTTTGAGGCCCTCTTAAAAAGTACACCTATTGCCTGGTTTGGAGTCCCGGTGGGTTAGTATCCCACCAAACGCGTTTTTTATTATTTTAATGGCTTTTACCTATAGTTTTCTGTTGTTTCTTATTTCTTTTTGTTTAATTTAATTTGTTCCCTTTATCCTTTGTTTTTAAAATGTTTTTAAACTGTAAAGCATGTTGAATTGCACATTGTGTATGAAAGGTGCTATACAAATAAAGTTTATTATTATTATTATTATTATTATTATTATTATTAATAACTACTTGTTTAGCTATATTTTAATTATTCTGTGGGAGTGTAGGCCATCGTAGACATCGCTAAGGCACATGGAAGCGCCCACTCTGCTACAGTATACAGTATATGGTGCCGTATGGTCTACTGAACATGCACATATAACCCTCTTGTCATAGGTCTTTTTCTGGCTCCCTGCCTGTAAGGCTCGGCATTGCCTTGTTTCTTTCTTCACAGTGGCACATGTCACCAGCTACAAAAGGACTGCAAGCCAATTAATGTGAGTAAAAGTCAGCGACACCGACATATTCTTCAGCTATGCCTGGAAGGCACTGAGTCACGGTTTAGAAAAGAAGTATACACATACATAAGGTGTTTATGCTTTGATGCGGTCAAGAGGCAAGGCAACTGTTTTACCCATCATCGTTCCAAAAGGCAGTGTGTACTGTAAAGTAAAATGTTGCTACAAACATCCATGCTACATCTTCAAGACATTCTAAAGCAGCCATACTGGATGTAAATATGCTGTAGGTAGGATCTAAGAGCTGCAAATAGAGACACAGTAGCTGGAACATATTGTAAGTAGCATAATATTTAGAGAATCAACAGTCCAAAAACGTACAACTGCTTCCTAAGCTCCTCTCTCTTGCTCTGCCAAAGTGACATTTTACTGTGTGCACACATTTACAATCAGGCTAGACTTTCCAAACCAATCATGGAAAAGAGGCACTGATTGGCCAGACTTCCTTTGGGCATGATCAATATCAATTGATAAAGCAGGGGCAATCAACGATAGCTGGTTTTCTCACAGAGCATTACATTTTCACTCACTGACAGATGATGCTTGTTTATGGCATTTATATGAAGTTGCACTAAATGTATAGCTCTAAAGTACTACCTACATAACATTAAAAGGTGTTGTAAGTCATTCTAATTCAATCAATTAATATCGTTTATATATTTATATATATATATATATATATATATATATATATATGTAATTTTTTATTTTTTATTTTTATTTTTATTTTTTTTTAAATCACCTTCTGTACATTTGTCATGAACAGGGAGACTAACTATTCAGACCAAACACGTTTTTTGAACAAGGCTGTAAACGTGATAATTTTAGCTGTAAAGTCTGACATCTTAACATATTAAACTATGGGGATTGACCCCCTTTTGCAGCCAGCCTCAAGTGGCCATTCTATGAACTGCATATTTGTGCACTACACTGTGTTGTATTCATTTCTCAGCAGAGGTTCCCACTTGCTCCAGCTCCCACCTTTAGGTCACCTTCCCTTTCCCACCTTCCCTTTGGCAGAAACTGCGATCTGTTACTTATGGTTTATGATCACGTTCATGGTAATCCAATTTAAAAATGTATATACTCTTTAGAGTTGGTGTGTGTTTTGTTTTACTCGCCAGCTCAGAGTGCCTATGCTTATATATTTTCTTGTCCAACAGGTGACACGAATGCGGCCACTCTTTGGTCAAAGGAGACCGCCATTTGAGCTGCGTGCGTTGCCCGGGGAGGCCGCATGCCGAGGTTGCCCTCCTGGAGGGTGATGTGGCCTCCCGCGTGCATCGCTTTTTCCATATGAGGTGGAGAATGTTCCCATGTCGGATTTGGAATTCCCACCTCTAGCTAGGTTTGAGGCCGGTGTAGGTCCCGCCTGCAACCATGTCGTAGTGTCTCCTCTGTTTCCCTGGTTCTGCTCGGTGTGTATCCACGGCCAATTTACCCGGTTTTGAATGTTGGTTTCATGGATCGTTACTGAGTATGGATTTTCCCTTGTAACTCCCAACGCTAATCGCCTGACCCCTGTTGGTCTTGGACTCTGCCTATCTCCATTGTACCACTGCTGTCATATAAACCTCCCGCACTTGGAAAACGTATCCTGTGTCCTTACAAGCTGTTACATTATCCCAGTTTTGACAAATGCACATGCAATGTAGGTGGGTGGAGCTTCTGAGCGAGCACCTTGTTGCAACCTATGGAAGGAGGAGGTGTCTTTGTTTTTATGTTGATCAACAACCTAATGCCAGCATCCCTTATTTACCTTTAAGTCAACTACTGTATGCTTGATTACTGAGATATTCTATTTTTATCTTTATCCTTTGCCCCGCCTGCATTGCTCTTTGCTACATTTAACGAGTCTAGAAACCCTATTTGCTTAAGCGTTCACACAAACACTATGATAGGCAGACCAATCAGTAGCCAGTGGGTGTGGCTAAGTGCAGAGATGTGGAAGTCAGGCATTTGTTTCCAAAAGTGAATTTTGAGCCTAGATAGGCTTTGTTAGGCTGTTAATGTCAATAATGTTGCACGATATAAAGACATTATAATAAACTATAATCTCAAACAATGTCACTTTTTTTTCCTTTCTTTATTTAATTTGCACTGTCCTTGTTTTTTAGCTCACCAAATAATAATAAGAAAGAAATATACTGTACAAGCAATCTCAACACAAATGCCCCCATAAATAAAAGTAGAATAAAAGACAAACACAGTATTTTGTCTTGTACGAACATGACATTTTAAATTAAAATACCTAATATCAATGTCACTGCAACTAATTGTGTGAAAAGGTAAAATTTGCATAATCAGTGTTTATTTCAGCAGTTTTAGCACAGGTTTGATTATAAACAGGATCTTGTAAATGCGACCATTACACCTTGTTTTCCATTCCATTATTCTTTTTTGGTTAATTGAGATGGCATTTAAAAGAGTGGAAGTTAGATCATTATCAGCACAACAAGCTTTGCATGCCTGCGGGAAATGTGTTCTATGCACTAGCTTATCTTTTTAATCAAAGTCAGTTTATTACTGGAAGCTGTTGAACAAACATGTTTTTCATGGGCTTTTTCTGTTCTTTATTGCATAATTCAGCGTGTGAGTCTCTCTCTTGTACCTTAATGAGATTTCTCCTCATTGTCAGCCCCGTCCCTTGTCAGACAAGCAATGTGACTGCGGCACGGAGATAGCGATGTGTTCACCAGCTGAGGGCATGGGGGTTCACTTATGCAGGTGCAAACACAGAACAACAGCAGCCGCTGGACGACAAGAAGGTAAGCGCTGTTGACGGAATACCAAGCTAAGTGCAATGTACACCGCACACCTGACGCCATTCACGTGCGTGGTGCATGCATGTACAGTATGTGAATGGCAAACCAGGGTTTGGCAAGCTGCAAATACCAATGTAATACTTATACTACTAATAACATGTATGACCGTAAACAAACAAAATACATTAATTGATGATGATTATACATATACGGCATAGGCACAGTACTTTTAGTTAACATGTGACACATTGGACAACATTTTTCTTTTGCCTGCATTAACACTGTGTTTTTAATCCCAATCCTACAGTAATCCTATTTATATTGGGTGGGCCTATGGGAACCCCTTCATGTATGCTCCTAGTAAAAGAGAAATGAAATGACTATTTGCTCTAATTATGTCTAGTATAAGTCATTGTTGTAACAAGTACTTTCACTTGAAACAGTTTTTTGGAGATTAAACACGTTTAATGTTGTACAATTAGGACCTTGTTTATTTCCCTCCACCATCGAGTAAATGTCATTTGCCCTGTCTAATAGCTTGGATCTGCTTGTGATTTAAAGTGGGAACCTCCAAGAGGCAAACCATTATTCTTAAGGCTATTTATGGCGTGAAATGGTTACTTTTTAAAAATCATCATTGAGATACAAGCAGAAAAACATCCCAGTTACATCAAAATAATACAATTAGGCAAGGTAAAGACACCTGTAGCCAGACTCATAGGGAAAGTAAGGTTCAGACGAAAGTAAGGGCCCTCATGACATATTTTTTCTTTACGTGGGCAGGGGCATACAATGTGTACCACGTTTCAGAACTAGGTGAGTAGAGGTATGGGCTTAAAATGTCAATAACATGTTAGGTTATGTAAAACAACATGCAAGTCATTATTTGACTTTTTGTGGAGTTAGAAAAGTGTCTAAGTCTGTCAAAACAAAAGCATTTCGAAAGATTTCAAAGCATGGTAGAGTAGCAACTGTCTTTTTTGAGTAATTTCAGATTGATACTGTACATAGGTTTGTTCAGAAATGTATTGGCAGGGGGTCAGAGGTAGGGGGCTGAGGTGTGGCCCAGCCGCAGCTTACATTCATTTATAGCGGTCTCTCATCTATATTCACGAGTTACCCTATGATGATTTAGACAACTCACTGGTGGCAATCAATTTTTGTGGGACCTGGTGCAGAGACTCAGAATGATTGTTGACAGCTACAGAACTGTGTTGTTGTTGTACTGTAATACATAACTGCAGTGGAAAATACCTAAGGCAGCCTTCAACAACTACAGAGGAATACAAGGGTCCAGAGAAGCATTTGTCCTCTGTATATCTTTCCATGATGTCCTTAGTATGCAAACACACCAAGCTACAGTATAATAGCACCACCGCAAGTTTTTAAACCTTAGTTATCAGTTCACAGTATTTGCTTACATTCAGTAGTCAAGAATAAATCACTCACTATATGATTTTCAGATGGTTTAGTTGATGTATACTGCACCATTCTGCAGATGTTGCCATTGTGCAGTAAAAAAAAAACATACCACACAATATACTTTTATGTTGTTATGCTATATTTACAGTATGTTAATAATATAATTATAATTATATAATATAATATTATTATTATTAGTAGTAGTAGTATTATTATTAGTATAATTAAT
>JAODLL010031350.1:0-23037 GCA_026546735.1 Forbesichthys agassizii | reverse complement strand
CATTTAATTTGTTTAAGGTATGTGTCATGAAGCCAAAATGTTCAGATATTAAACATAATTATTTTGTACAGTATATGCTATGTGTTAATTTACCGTGAAGTAAAGAACCTGGGTGAAAATCCTCTAACTGTTGTGATTCCATAATTTTTGCCAGGGGTTGTAGTACCATACAGAGGTGTCAGTAGTAGTTGGTAGAACAAAGAAATAGAATATTGCAATGAAATTAGTTTGTTTAGGAGAGAGAATTGGTCATGCAGTAATTGGCTTTGGAAATATCCGCTTTCAATAGCATATTTGTACAGTATTTGTTTATGGAAAGCACGATTGTGCATGTATTCCCTCTCTGCTGCAATTGTGTGAAAAGTGCCATACAAATAAAGATTACATTATTATTATTATTATTGTTATGTTATTGTGAGCAAATTAATTAAATTACATAGGCCTACACATCATTGTTTTCTTTGTCTTCCTTGAAAAAGGTGAGCCACTTAATTAAAACTTTCCCACAAATCAGTGATGTAATTTTATTGCTCCCACAGCTCAGGACACAACCTATGTGCTATCATTTCATTACACTCCCGTTTTATTATATATATATATATATATATATATATATATATACATATATATACACACACTTAGTGATTAAAAAACATTTACATTTCTTTTACACCTAGATTTACTACAACCTGCTACCAAGTGTGCATTGCTCCAAACACAATAGAAGAAACCAAGGTAACTTTACTGAAGATGCTGCTTTAGTTTTTTAGATTTAATCAAAAGCACATTTATTAGGCCCGTGTTTGTTCTTTACTTTGTTTCCATGTTTGTAAAGTAGATATACTAAATATAAGTGCAATTAAAAGCAAATGACAAAAAATGGACATCATCTTTGCATTGTAACATACAATGTGCTACATGTTGTTCCCAGTAAGCAGTGCAAATAGTTAATATACTGATATCAAACCACATCTGTGGTCTAGTAAAACCGCTCACATCACACTTGCTTGTCAGAGGTTTAGCTCTGGAATAACATGCAACTGAACAGTCTGAAACATGCATGTTATATTATTTACCTAGACAAGCAGGAATGGTGCCTTGGCCATAACATTTAATGGTGCATTTCAATAATTGTAATAACAATGCACACCGTTTTAAGGAAAATAGCTATAGTTTAATTTAAATATTGCAGTGCAAAATTAGTCCAGCCCCTGAGTCACACTTCAGAGAAGACAAGTAAACAGCAGAACACTGGTAAATTGCTCTCACATCTGTGTAGTAACATGTTGGTAGAAATTATGTAGTAATGCTCCTTTTTCCCCGTGTGTGAAAAACTCACATGTCTACCAGCAGTTCTAAAACGGTCAGGCGGGATGCCGGACGGGTTGCAAGATGCTGTCAAGTGGGCTATAAAAACATTTGTACATACTATTGCTTCTAAATATTTATATTATATTAATATAATATATATTATTGAAGTATTTTTAATATTTTGTTTGATTATATTTAATTATATTATGCTTGAATGTGTGATTCATATTCTTGTGTCCCTCTGAGTGTCAAAGGTCAAAACACTTCAGAACAACTGGTCTTTATCCCATTATCAATAAATACCAGTAAAAAATATAAGAAGATATGTGAGTGACAATGTAGACATTGTGCTGCCCTTACAGTTGCAGCAATAAACGGATGTGCATTAAATTAAGAACACTTGAATATGTGCCGCTGAACAGGCTACAGCCTTGGAAACCCAGGGTCAGAGGCATGTCTGTGTAGTCCAGTTCTGTCAGCGGAAGAGGAGGAGTCCTCAACTGCAAGAAGGATCAGTTCAGACTGTGGATGTCTAATGGTCTGTTGTTCCTGTTGTTGTTGCTGCTGCTGCTTTGGTTCTTGCTGCTGTGTCTTTGTGTGTGTGTATTGTCTTTCTGCAAGCAGTGCTGTAAGGCTGTCGTTCGTCGGTACAGTTGTCTGGACCAGGCTCGGCGCTGAATCACTGGATTCTGGACGGATCCCTTCAAATGTACGGCCATGGTCCTAAAGAAGACAATGTTACACAACATACTGTAAACTCTGTCCTCTATTAAAATATTAGTGTCAATAAGAAAACTTATATTGTAAGCAAAAATAAAGAACTACACTGACAAAACTACAAAAGCAGAACAATATCAAAGAATATATGAATTAATAAATGTTTGACGTTTTAGAAGGCATGCATGGGGTTCAGAATACTTACTCTATAAGTTAAGAAGCATCAGATACTATTGTTTAAATTATCAATATCATGTTTACTACTGCACTTGTTTTGTAGCTGTTATGTATTGCTTCAGCACTCTTCAGGTTTTAGTGTGTAATCATCTATGCTACTCATCTGTACAGCCTTACTTGGGTTGCTGTATGGCTAAAGAAGTGTCTGACAGTGGGAGCAGCAATGGGCTGCACCTTCACCGCAGGTCTCTGATAATCAGGACTGGCAGTGACAACGCTGTAAGCCGGGGGTCCGATGCTGGACTGTCTCTGAAGCAACTGCAGGATAGTGTGAATGTCAGAGGTCATCTGAGACTCTAGCCTGTTGAAATACAAATAAAGAGAGTGCAAGAAGAGAGTGAAAGCGAATAAAGGGGAGGACGTTCAGAAGATTAAAGTTTAAGATTAAAGGGAATTTATTACGCCGCTGTGACAATTAATGATGCATACTGCAGCTGATGAAAAGGTCTGTTTTATACTGTCTTTTAACACTAGGTGGACCCAGTGCTCCACAACTAAGTGAATATTATGGCTCGACAGGTCTCAGAAAGAATTATTCCAGCAGAGTAGACTATCACTACAGCACTCGGGGTGATAATGAATATTCAGTGGGAGGTGTGAATTCAATGATTATTGTGTAAATGACTGGCTTTCAATCAATCTAATTATGGCTAGATTTCTGTGCTGTGTTGAGGGTATCATGCAAAATGTGTTAAACTTTTTATTGTCTTTTAATTATTTAGCCCCATTATCTTAAGGGACACTGGCAGTTTAATGTTGTTGGTTCACTAGTCAATTAGTTCCATGTTTGTTTAGGTAATGGTTTATGAGAGAATCAGTAAATGAACACATACAGTGAGTGTATGGGCAAATACCTATAATTAGCTGAAGACATGTCTTGTCTGTTAGAAGACAGGGGGTGGGGGTTCAGGCCCAGCACAGTGAATAACCATCCCACAAACACAGAAGACCCTCCATCATTGCCTTTGCATCTTTCTGTGTGCCACTTCATCTGCCAATACACCGCCTGCTGGTCATCTGTCTGTCTGTGTCAGCTAGCCTGTATGCCTGCAGCTGTGCCGTTTTCATGGCTCAACACATGTTTATGCACCATGGGAAATAATGGAGGCTCATGGAGGTTCAGCTCTGGTAATAATGTACTGTAATTGCGCCGGTGGCCTATTTGCACATGGATGTTTGAATCAGAATCAGTTTTGGACAAAGGAACAAAGGAAATAAAAAAACATCCTTTTTAATGGTGTATATATGTTTTAAGATTAGAACAGAACAGTTGAATATATATATAGACATATACATACATACATACATACATACATACATACATATACAGTATATACATGTGTGTATATGTATGTATATGCATATATGTGTATATGTATGTATATATATACTGTATATTCAACTGTTCTGTTCTAATCTAAAAACATCTATACACCATTAAAAAAGATGGCATATACTATTCAAATAGTACAAAATAAAACAAAAATACATTCATGGGGTTTAAATAAAATCCTAGTAGATTTATTTTCTTTTGAAGAAACAGTTGTAATATTCTACTGTCTTACAGGAGGCATGCATAACATAGTGGTTCTATGATAAACCTGTTTAGGTGCTCTTGAAGGTAGTCTAAGCGCTGTTCCACCTCTCCGTATGTGATTTCACTGGCAGAATTGTCCTCTCCTACCAGTTCCTGCAACTGTGCTGACTCATCCAGGATTGTGGGTTTCTCACAAGGCCATTTATCACTGCATAGATCTGGTGAGCGAAGCAAACACACATGCTTTACAACCTCACATGTGGGTCAGAGCAAGGTAATCACTAAACCAACCGACCACTGAAATAGAACGCAATTCATCTTTACAGGAAAGCTGCGTGTTGGTTCTTTTGCTATAATTTATCAAGAACCTTGTTGCAGGCAAATTGTAATGCCATGTTTTCCAGCAAGCCAACCTTGCTCTTATCTGTACTGGGCACCAGCTAAGAGCTTGTTCCCTGTCAATTGATTTGGGCTGTGTCTTTTTTTGTGATTTTAAACAGGGTGAGTTAGCTGTGTGTGATAACAATATCGGCTACAGCAGCCTGTGCGGGTGGCTTTATACAGCTTAGAGTGGCAACGATGTGTGGTGCAGATATGATGACCCAGGCTTGCTAATGTGTGTATAACCACAATGTAATCTGGTTTTCTTTGGGCTTGAATAGGCATACATTTTATGGTGGAGAGGACCAACAACCAAAACTGTGGCCCCATTCATAATTTATACACATCTTACATCTGTAAGCCTGATGATGCCATAATCTCAGGCTTAATTTAAAGGCAGGGTTAGTCATTCTCGAGAACGCTTGATAACTTCGAGCTCAAATCAAAACAAACAGAAGCTCCACCCCATACATTGAAACATATTGCGAAACCAAGGGCATTGTTTTTGTGAGCTGTGTTCGCCACTCATCCAGGGCTGTGTAGAAGTACCTGATTATTTTTTCAGCATGCACAGAGAATAGTAAACTACTGTAGCAAAATACAATGCAAATATATATAAAAAAGTGTATTAGCTTTCAATATAATTACAATAGCTGACTATACATTAACTAGAACAATATGCAAGTGTCCCAGGACACTCCAGTCTCCTATATCCCTTGCAGTTTGAAGTGTAAAATTAGGCAAATTAACTACAGATTTATTTGTAAAGAATGTACAGTGCTGTTAGTGTTTGAAGACTGTGTATACTATAGCCAGACCTTCAAGCTACCATACTGTATACAGCATGGCAGATTTTCCTTATTCCCTAAAAAGTGACTTTCTACCATACAACAAAAATTCTGACACCATTGAAAGTGTCCTTGATTCCCATTTCACAGGATCTGGGGCTGCAGAAGTCAAGCATATCACTTCAGTCAGGGATTTACTGCAAGTTTTTGGCTGCTGTGCCATTTCGAGATGTTCCACCTACACAGGTGCAAGTGCGCACTGGGGCTTTCTGCTGACAAGCAGAAAAGCAAAACAGCATACACATTCTTAAAGCTGTGTATGCTGTATCCAACTCTTTCGATCTATAGACCTGTTTTTCTTCTGTAGATCCCAGGATGCTGGAATAATTGGATACAGCTCGCCATGATCCTCTTAACAGGGATATTTGCCTTTTTGTGTTTCAGCTGCTGTGATGTCATCAGCGTGTGGCATTATGAAGAGGCTGACCCTAGCCTTCAGGGAGTCTAGGCTGTCCAGGCCTTTATAAATAGGATAGCAACTCTTTACAGTTTTCGTATTGAGAATTAATGTGGTGTTAATGTGGGACCAAGCCAATATTTTAGACAGTATATGAGTTTTTGTCAAGCTAGTGCAAATCATGTACATGGTCTGTGCCGTATAGAAACATAAAGAGATGAGGAACGAACAATGTTACCTTCGAATGACGGACTTTTCTCCGAGCTCTCTCTGACCTGGTTGATTCCAGCGGGATTTGCCTCAAAGCCCGTGGCTGGGGTATCTGCCGAAGGGCACCGTTGGAACCCTGGGCCCTGAGGTCTCAGATCATCATTCCCTGAGTTCCTGCGGAGCTCTCCGGAACCTCTCTTTAGGCAGGAGTAAGACTCCCTCACTCTGCCAGAGTCTTTGTCCCCTTCCGTAGCACCATCCCCTGAGGAACGGTAATCAGCAAGAGTCAGTGGAACAGGCCGTACCTTGTTCCCCCGGAGAGAGCAGAACTCAGTGAACAACAACAACAGGGGACAAATTGCTATCTACAACATACAGTACCAGCACACAGATCAGGAAAACAGATATAGCCTTCTCTGACTGTATTGATATTAATGCCTTCACCTTTCGACAGATGTGGTGTGAAGGAAATCCTTCGCTTAGACTTGGTTCCTTCATCGTCAATCTCAGGTGGCTTCACAGGTGCGTGTGATAGAATAAGGAATAAAAAATATTGTAAATAAATGTTAATAACTAATTATGACTTAATTACAAATTAATGAAGTCATAATTCAACAGTATTAATGAGTAATCAGGTGCTATGAGCAGTAGTATTATAATTATTATATGAGGGAAAAGTGAGAGGAACATTTGAAGAGGACGACCTTATTCATCTTCAAGGGGAAATTCAGGTGTTAGAGTAACTAAAATTGAAGTAAACAAACAAACAAACAAAACTAATAATAATAATACAGGAAATCGTGTCTACCTTGGCATTGTCATCTCGGAGGTTGAACGTGAGCTCCATGTTGGTGAAGAAGAAGTCAGCAAATTCCGGGTACATGTCCAGCACTTCCAGCAGCTCCTCTCTCTGGATGGTATGCAGGTCACAGTAGCTCAGTGCTCGGACATCAGAATTGGACTTCCCAGGTTTGGAATACAGATGAATCATTTCACCGAAGATGTCATTTTTTCCTAGTATACACACAAACACATAAACAGACACACACACATGGTTAATCTCTTCATATTATTCACCGGCATTTGTTTTATTATAATGTACAGGCAGTCATGCACAATGCATAGAGACTGTCGGCTGTCATATTTATTATCTATCCGTAATTATCTATGCTTCCCCATCTATATCATGTACAGTACATCTTTATTTGACTTTATAGGACCTTGTGTGTGGATTTCCCTTTCATGTTTGTGCCAACTGTCTTGCTACCTCTAATAGATAAAGACATATTCTAAATACTGTATGTGCTGAGCAACTGTTCACATGTGTGTTTCCAACAAAAAAAAAAACAGTATCATCTTCAGCATGCAAACCGACAGTTACAATTATACTGTACATTGTACTGTATAGGCCATTCTTAATGCTTGAGAATAAAGACACCCCTTTGTGGCCTAGGGAATCCGCTGTGCCACAGTATGAAGGTATACAGTATCTCAAAAGGGCATTCTGAACCAAGTCTTTGTTGGGCTACTAAATGTCAACACACTGAGCAGGATGTGAAGAGAGGTAATGTGCCAATCACCGGCCCGTGAGAAGGGACCTAAAGCCATCCTATTCGCCACTGTCACAGTGAATACCGGAATCCGCTCTAAAAGAAGACACTGTTCCACTGAGTTGTGCACAATCTGTCCCCACACACAGCTCCCAGCACAAGGATTCCAGAGGGTAATTTGCCCAGATGGTGGCTCGTGTTATACAATATCATATCATATTAGACGAATAACAGATTAGGTACAAATGGGATCATACTGTAATTGTATTAATGGAGAGTATTGGGCATCAAATGTAAAATGTTTTATTTTGTAGTCATTGACTACAATGCTGGTGTGTTTGTTATTAATGGATTGTGTGTTATGCTGCAGATTCTGCTAAGCACAGACCCCATTCTGTCAGGTGTAGGCTTGGAGAGCATTCGTTTCATGAATAAAGGCCAGTTTAATCCAGGCCTGGCCTGTAACACCTGGCTGTGGCTCACCAGTGAGATACAATAGTACCACTATATGGAAAATATGAAGTGTTATATATCCATAACCATACCTTAACAAAATCAGACAGTTTATTTACTTGGAAATGCCAATACAAGTCTATAATCATTGTTTTCTCACGACTACGACCATCCCATATAGCACAGCCATCAAAAACTCCAATACATCCAAAGCTCAGCTGCCCGTCTACTCAAAGCTCTCAATAACCTCGGCCCCTCATACCTCACTGCACTCATACACCGTCATACTCCCACCCACAACCTCATGTCCACGGCTGCCAACCTCTTTTTCCCTCTTGCCTGCCCCAAGTGCCTAACCAGGGGACGCAGGGCCTTCTCCATTGCTCCTTCTGGAACTCTCTCCCCCATCACCTCTGACATCCCACATCACTTGAAAACTGCACTCTGTTAAAAGCTGCTTTTGACATTTAATCGATTTAGCCTTAACATGTTTTATTTTTGCTTTCTGTTTTGTTTTATTACCCTCTTGATTAATAGTTTATTATTTAGCTCTAGTAGTTATTGTGGTTTTTATGCTGATCTTGATATTGTCCTTTTTTCACCACGTAATGTCTTTGAGTATTTATTATTAAGCACTATATAAATTAAAAGTGTTATTATTATTACTACTAACCAAGGATGGCAACCACAATGTCATCCTTCAGGATTTCGATGGATCCACGGGATACAAAGTAGAGCGCAGTGATGACATCTCCACTGTGGACCAGGGTGTCCCCTGGAGGGGCGTGTGTGGTCTGGAAGCGCATGGCCAAGGCCCTCAGGCAACCCTTGGTGGCCCCTTGGAAGGCTTTACAGTCCTGCAGAAGGTTCTTGTTGAGGTGGAGGCAGATATCTGCCTGCAGGCACTCAGGAAAGCCTTTTAGCACCTGTGATGCAGAGATGGTCCATGGGTAAGTGGCAAACAGAGCTCTAATAATGTCCAAGAATGGCTTACTGTTCATCTCAGTTGTTACAGAACCCACACATTTTTATAGGTCAGTGGTTCTCTGCATGATGACTGTTTATCTTTTGAAACACAAAAAGGCACATGGCTGTAAGGGTACAGGGTTAGAGAAGATGAGCCTTTGAGCGTTGAGGGGTTTAGAGAAATCAGGGAGTGGTGTCAAAGTAGGCAAAACACAGACTTGTGTTTCAGATGTCAGCTTTCTTCACAAAAAAAAAAAAAAAAACTCACCCCAATGTTGAACCATCCATTTTCTTACAAATAATACAATCTAAAAATATGGTTTTATGTCATATAGTCAGGCACATAGATGGCATGCTAAATATTCATCCCTTATGCCCCCTGGGCTGAGAGCCCCCTGGCAGTTAATCCAGCATGCCTTTCGCTAACTGTCTGTCTGTCTGTCTGTCATCCTTCCTGTCATCCTGGCTGTCATGCAAATATCTACAGAAATAAGGCAAAATGGCTGCTATGCATTTTTTTTAAAAGGCTATAGTATTTTTGTTCACAGGCATTTTGAGCTAAGTGACAAATGTAGCTGTTGGCTACTCCACATATAGCATTGCAGTCTACAGTCTACTCCCAGAACATCTGTGCAATTAAAAAAAAAAAACTTTTTTTATTTTAGGGAGAAACATATGCTTAATAGTAAAACATTTAGATAGAAACATAAGAAATGCTGCATCCTTAGCCTGTTTAGATTTTAATTATTGCATGCACCATGCAGAAAAATACAGTGCCACTTATAAATACTGAAAAATTGACACACTAGGCTATGAAAGTGACAACACATTCCGATATATATACCTCCTGCGCTTACCAATGATGAGATGTTAATCCAGACGAGAAGCAGACAAGACAAAGAAACCCTATTTAGTGTTTTGCATTTGTCAAAACTTCTCTGAATTCATGTTATGTGAATAATAGTAGTAATAAAATGTGTGGTTACTTACCGTGTTCATGTCAATGCCATTGGTGTAGGTCCACGAATGCTGGAAGTATTCCTCCAGCCTCTGCCTCAGTGGATTGGGTATCTGGTGGAAGCGGATGAACTCTTTGACCCGTAACATTTGTGCATGGTAGCGAGCTGTACCGGAGTACAACCTCTGGATGATGGCAGAGACATTGCCAAAGATGCTGGCATACATGAGAGCTGGAAATGATAGACATGAATGTAATAAACCGGTAGGGATAAACAGAAGGCTCTGCACATATCTTCCCATTGTTTGACTGTATAATTTAATCAATTAAATGGTTTAATTTGCATATTTACACTATAATGTACATTGTAATGTATACACATAAATACAGTGGGGAATTTAAAAAAGTTAACTCATCAGGAACATTCAGAAATTCAGCTCGTCACCACAGCCTTTCCCAAAATAATCTTCATGCAATTTTACAAATATAAAATGGGTTTTGAAAAGGTTACCCTGAACCTTTAAAGCACAGAACACGCCAAACCCAAAAAGCCATATTAAAATATAAAAGCTGCCAACATTGTGGTAATAAGGCTTCCACCCCCCCACCCCCCCCCCACCCGCCCCGCCGCCAGCAGTCACATGGCATATACCAGAAGAGAACATACTCACAGCCAATTAACATGACACAGATGGAAAAGATCTTCTCGGAGTTGGTGTTTGGGGAGACATTTCCAAAGCCCACACTGGTCAGGCTACTGAAGGTGAAGTAAAGTGCTGTGACATACTTGTCCTTGATGGAGGGTCCAGAATTTGGATCGCTGTAGTTGTATGTCTTCCCTATGGACACGCCCAGATTGTCTAGCCAGCCAATCTTGTGCTCCAAGTAGGGCTTCTCCACATTACCAATGGCATACCATATACAGGCAAGCCAGTGGGCAATGAGGGCAAATATGCACATGAGTAGCATTAGGACTGCAGCTCCGTATTCTGAGTAACGGTCCAACTTCCTGGCTACACGCACCAATCGCAGAAGTCTAGCTGTCTTCAACAGGCCAATCAGAGTGGTGGTCTAGACAAAATGTAGAGTAAGGTATCTTATTAGCGGTAGCACATGCGGGAAAGCAAGACTCATTTATTTGGGTTGAAAAACAGAATAAATAGTGTGAATAGTGATGTGTGCTTCTGTCGTAATTGAGATTCTAATGAAGGATATTTATTTAGTTATAAATCAGTTAAAGATATGCAGTTTTTGTTAGTTGTCAAAAAAAAAGCTTTACATTTGTAATAAAAGTTCACATTTCACAAGTGGATGGATTTCCTCAAAAGTCAAGTATGTTTAGAGTGAGACCCCATAACTGCAAATGCCTAAGGTTATTTAGTCAAGGCGAAATCAACGCTGAGCTGAGCTAAGCTGAGCTGAGGCACGAGTGGCCTATAGATAAATCCTCATTTACTGAGGACTGAACAGGTAATAACACACACGGAATGAGTCCCAGGGAGTTTGATGCTTGTCATGTTTCATCAAGAACAGCTTCAGAAACTCTTTACTTTCTCCCTTGGTGAGATAATTTGTTTACCCAGCTATTACAGAATATTTCTACAAAGGAATGAAATATATGGACAAGGGAATATGATCCTTAACAGTTACTGAAGCAGTTTATTTTACTAGTGTTAGTTTTCCCTTAACTTTATCTAAAACATACAATCTGAGAAGTATCATGGATTTCATGCTTTAACTACAGAACTACAGATTTGATATTAAAGACAGAAGGAAATTCAAATGTTAAAATGTAAAATAATTGAAAAGAAAACCTTTTCTCCAGTTAAATCATGCACCCATCAAACAACTTATATGTTTACATTTTGTAATTCAAAATGCAATCATATTAACATTTTCTTGACATTTTTACCTCCCCCCATACTGAGTAAGCTGTTTACATACAATTAGGATGCAAAATACACTATGACGTTTGAGATGTATAAGACAATTGAATGGATGAAACTGTACTTTTCTTTTAGTGTGTGTTCACATATAGGTTAAGCCTATGTACCGAATTACCTGTGATAAATGGAATCAATATTTTACTAAATAATTGTATACTAATACTAAATGATAACTGAGAACATCTAGTTATGAGTAGAATATAAATATAAATCGTTTTGCTCTTCTATCTTAATCTTTGTTTCATTATAGCTCTTCAGGGGGCACAACCCTTAAGGGGGAACATGTCTGAACAAAATCCCAAAATTCTTGCCCACATACATATTGTGCAACAGCTTGGAATTAATTCCAAAATCATTATTTTCAACAGAACACCACATGGTGTTTTTTATATTTTCCATGGGTGCATTTCACAGCATGTTCAATTTGTCTGAACTTCTATGTTGTGAAAGAAACAAGAGTTTGATTAAAATAAAGCCTGCACTAATCAAAAGGTTCCCATAAGCTCCTGTTGAGTAAGGTCTTGTGTTTAAGCCTGTAAATCAAATTAGCCTTAAGATTACCATCTGCCAACATTTCAGTTACTTTAAATTCTTAAACCAAAATGCAGGATAAAGCCAATTTGCATGATAAATGCAGAAATTACACAAACTGAATATAATTGATTACCAGTAATTATAGCTTTATATCAATGCTTTAAATCTTGATTATATATTGCATATCCCATAATGAAGCTTATACTGTCTGACGTCATGTCAATACTATAGCAGCAGCCAGGAGAAAGACGATTATGGTTTCACAATCAGGGGTCTTTTCTGGTGAAATTGAGTGCCTTCAAAGCACAGTGGAGCACTGAAGTGGATCTAGAATGTGAAGGGATGTATCCTCACCACGCAAACAAGCTAGCCGGCCCGTGGCCATCTCACATCTCCCTGAAAGCTATACGCACATGGCCTCGCTGCCTCGCTCCCCACATAAATGCATCATTGATTGCCATTTGGTAAGACATTAATCCGTGTAAATGGATTCTAGAATGAGGACCATTCAGAAAAAAAAGAGAATGAAATCACAACAACATGCACTTTAGAGTAATCCTCTCCGAACCGAGACAGAGAGATTCAGTAGTAGCCCAGGGGCACAAGTTAATGGATGAGCGTGCAAGCATCGCTGGTGTGCTGCAAACTAGAAGCTCCCTGGGAAAAGGCAACCAACAGAGGCACTGGACATACCTCATCGGATCCTGAGCCGAAGATGAGGAGGTCAAAGGGTATGGCGGCCACCATATCTATAAGGAACCAGCCTTTAAAGTAGTGGATGGCTATCCTCGCCGGGTGGCTGACCACTTCCTCGTTCTGGTTGACGTACGTGGTCCTAAAGTTGATGAGGATGTCGATGATGAACATGATGTCCACCATTAGATCCACCACGTTGAGGGGGCTGCAGGAGTATCCACAAACGCGTCTCTTCTGCTCCTCTCGGTCGTTCAGCAGGAAGGCAGCAGAGTACGGGGTGAGGATGGCCGTGTAGATCACCAGCAACAGGATTAGCCAGTCCCACACAGCTTTGAACGGGCTGTAGTGCAGGATGGTAAACCTGTCCATGCGTGGCGTCTGCAGTTTGTACTCGGGCAGCACGTCCGCTCCCAGAGACAACACCTGGTGGAGACAGCACCCATCACTGCTCAGTGCACACTGTACAATCAATACACATCTTTAAAATCCCTAGTCTGCAAAAAGAAATACTAATAATAAAATAAATGCCCCAGAAAAATGTACGCATATTTTTAAGACTAGATTCAAAATCATAAGTCGTCTAGCAGAGTGGAGTGGGTGGAAAACCACTGGTATAGTGCACAACAAAACATCATCGTACTATCACAATATCCAGCTCCGCGGTGATCTCCTCACGCCGAAAAGATTCACTTTGCACGGCAATGAACCTCTCCATGTCAAGGTCCATTGACAATGTCTAAGAATTACTGCCCATTACTTGTATTCATTAAAATATGACACTTGGTGGTAAAAGGGTGGTTAAAGCAAATTTACGATCTATCTGGTGACCATCATTTTGTCAGTTTGATTAGGATAATTCGCTGGTGCTTTACTGGATCTCTGCAGGTAATGAACCCTGCTCAAGGACTGTATACCATGCAAACTATAATTGAGCCAACCTGAAACTGCTAAATCAAACTCTATTGTAAGAGCACATCCTTTCCACCCAGTGACAGACAGGAAGAATGCCTATGTCATGCCATAATTTTATGATTATAACCTTGGGAGCAAAATAGACTTTGTAATAACTTCTGTAAAAGTAGCAATCCTTACAGCAACAGATCCTACTTAACGATATGTTTCTAAGCTAATATTTGTTTTAATTTCTTCATATGAATGAATGCTGACTGGCAGCATAATTATTTAGCACGCACAGCATTCACTTGGCTTAATAGTGCGTGACAAACAGAAATCTTATACTGCAGCAGAAATAAGTGCAGGACAGATAATAAGGGAAGTGTTTTGTGTTATTTCAGCACATTCCTCTCTTCTTTATATGAATTATAGATGTCTCGTTTTTCATTCGTTCGAGGAAGCAGAAGTAATGTTTATAATACATGTCAGCATTGTCTCCAAACAAGGTTCTTCCCTTCATCAATTAGATTATAAATTATTGTTTTTTTCTTCTATAACAGTGATTGTTCCTGTTTGAAAGAACCATTTAGCCTGGACGCTCTCAAAATATATACTGTAAATTGACATGGTATTGTTATTTCACTGAAATCAATAATAGTATATAACACAATGAATCATCCAGTTTAGTCTAAAATGTGTATATTTATCATTGCATGATAAATGTCAACTGTTGACCCACTGGGATCAATTGGTTCACATATAATGAGGGAAGGTGATTTATTGGAAGGCCCTTAGCAACTATCAGCTCTGCAAACTTGTCATAAGGAAGGATAGACTGGAAAACTTTATCAAGAAAGCTCCAGTTCAATCAGCTATAGGAGCAAACGTACCACCTGCGGAGATGTCCTTGAGCAAGGTTCAGACCCATAACAGCAACAGGAACACTATACTGCAGATGACCTTGCAGGAGGGAAAATGCTTGAAAGCCCACAACATGATTTGAGTAACACTTCAGATGAGACAGATGAGAAGATATTGGCGTCCCAGAGTGAAAATAATGAATATGTAAAACCATAAACAGGGGCCATCTCACCTGCGTGACCTTTTCTGTGACATTGTGAGTCCGTTCTTTGACCTTTGGCGCTATGATGGTTTTCTCAGACGTTGGTGGAGAATGGGTCTTATCGTTCCCCTCGGTGAAGTTGAGTGCAATCAGAGGAATCTTATTGATGGTGCTGTACTTGTTGATGTTTGAGTCCGAGGTAGAGCCGAGCAAGCTGGACTTCAGGTGATTGAAAGGGCCTGGTTTATAGGGAAAAAGCCACTCTAACCTTAAAGCATTCCTGGCAAACTGTACTCTATGCAGGGTGGTAATGGATCATGCACTGCAGATCAAGTACATTTAAGGTACAAATATTACAAACATTCAGTCAACGATGTGAAAAAATTCAATGTAGTAAATTAATATAAATGTTGATATAAAATCTCAGAGAATTTACCAATTTCCAGTAGGGTGTTTTTATTTTAATGTATTTACAATTCCTAGAAAATACTGTATCTATTAATGTACTTTATCACATTCACAGCCAAGGCAGATCAAGAGTTATCTCCTCTATTGCGATATTGGTATTTTTAATCCAACCTGCAAGAGGAATGCACCACTACTGTAACACATGTGTGCTTTTTACGATACAGTAGGAGCGGCTCTATAATAAAATAATGAGACCAATGGGAGGAGGAAAAGCAATATCCCAAGCCATCATACTCATATGCAGAACAATAATGACGACGGTAGACACGCCATAGGGAGTGTATATTATATCCATTAAAATGCTGTTTCTTCATTCAAGTACATTTTCCTCATGCATGACTTCACCATAATAGCAGGCAGCAGGCTTTCTTCTAAGGTTGTTGTTACATTGTATGGGTCTCAAGACCAATGACATGACAAGTCAACACTCTGCATACATGACCAATATGCACCCATAACACATGCAGTAGGCCTTCCGGACCTACATTACCCCACAGAGAGTGTAATGAGCGTTTGTGATGATTGCAGTAGCTAGACATGCCTCAGAGCAGCACTGAACACATGGGAACAGAACACGGTTACCTCTGATCTGGCGACCGTTGTCTGTACAGTATAGTAAGCAGCGTTTTGCATAAGCAGAGAGAGGAAAAATGAAACCCTGGCATTCAGATACAATATAGCTCTGTACTGTACACTGCACTGGTGCTCAAACTGTCTGTCACGAGCCTCCGTAGGGGTCCTGAGATACTTTCAAGGAGGTGGGAAATAATACCAGAGTGATAAACGATCATATAATAAGAATAATATAGTCTTTATTTGTATTAATTAATTCTATTTTTTATTTAATACAAAACATTTAGGTTTGCTTGATTTTCTATGCTGTTTATGGTTGGTTATATTTTCATGCTATTATGTTCCGCTAAAGTTTTAATAGCTTGCCACCCCCCTTTACCTGTATTCAAGCACACACTGTTTTGGAGGTCAAGGGTCAATAAGTTTGATAACCATACTGCAGACTGCAATCATTTAATTTTAAAAGAGGCACCATATTGAAAACACAGTGATGTAGGGGTATATGTACTGTAGAGTACATCAAATGAGTGACATGCCAAGTAGTCACTCGACATGTTGACTTAAGTGACAACATTACCATTTGGTTAAGCAGAGTGAAAACAGAAGGTCATCGGCTTACCTTCGCTGGCGTGGCGGCCCCTGAACAGACTCTTGGGGTTGGAGCTGAAGCCCTCCATGTCGTGGACCGAGGACGCCCGCCTCATGCTACAGATGCTGCCCCGGGGGCAGGCGTTGGACAGGGAGGTTGAAGACTTTCGCAGGGGCTCCCAGGCGTGTTTGGGCGAGGATTGGCCGAGCGGAAGCTGCGCTGCGCTGGCCTGCGAGGAGCGGCGGCTGGAGGCGAGGAGAGCGAGGGTGTCGTTGGCCTGGCCGTGGCCCTCCTGGGTGGGGGGGGGCGACGGACAGCCCTCCATCACCTTGGGAGAGTCCACCGTCACGCCGTCGGGGTCCTCCTGTGGGAGAGACTGCTTGCTGGTGCCCATCAGGCTCAACGCTGCCTGGCGGAAACGGAAGAAACGGTTCCTCCCTGAAGAAGAAGTACAAGACTTTAGACCAATTGAACTGTTAAGTTACAGCTTCATACATGCAGGACTACAGTATGTTATGGTCAATCAAACACTATTATTATTATTATTATTATTATTATTATACGCTATATGCATGCAGTCCATTTACCATTTGAGTGCAGGGACCAACATTTCAACTGTCCCAACCCCCCATATCAGTATCTCTTATGGACTAATTTGTCATTACTAACATACCCAGACGTGAAGGGCCCCTTGAAATAGAGAGGTATATTTGCTCATTAACAATAGAGAGAGTGAAAGTGAGCCTTGGCATCGCTCACAAATGTACAACAGAAGTCTTTCAGCATCTCCTTGTATAATGTCAATATACCACGTGTTTACGTTGCAGCAACAGATGTCTTCAGTACACACTCATTACACACTCCCAGATGAGACTCCCAGATGAGACTGTACTGTATACATTATTCTCTGCCTCTGCTTACATGTTCTGAATCATGTTCTTAGTCAACTGCTCTGAAAAGTTACTAGATTTACAATACGTATATGCGCTTATTAAGGTGGCTTTAATAGAAGTTGACCACAAGAAGAAAATGGTGTAATTGGCCCAAAACATTCAGGAGCTGGTTTATTTAGCCTGTAGCCTTATCATCTCCTATAGTGTCCTATCCTGTCAAAAGCTGAACTGTTTCTCACCCGGGGTCATGCCATCGCCTGTTGACAAGCCATGCCTATACTGTACACACCTGCAGACAATCACACAGCAATCAAGACATGCACCTCATTCTAACCTCCGTCAGGTTGTCTTGTGTTTTCATACCTATTTCTATTCATACCAAGCTCTCCGGTGGTTAGTGTCAAACTATGGCTGCCTACAGTAGCTCAGCTGTTTATGATTCACGCATCTGGTTTTTGACCAAGCAGCCTAGCCCTGGTTTGTGCTTTGCTTGCCAACTGTTGACCTGCGCTGTTACTGACTCTGCCTGTGTCAGAAGTTTGTACATTTCTGACTTCTTGGAGTTAAAAAAATAAAGTCCTTGTTGTTTCTGCATTAAAACCTTGCAATGCTAATTAGACGTTTGTGTTGTGTCTGCTTATGAGCCTTCTCTATGGCAGTGGCTCTCAACCCTGGTGCTGGGGACTCACTTTCCTGCATTAGATGTCTCCCTGCCCCAACACCTCAATCAAATGAATGGGTCGCTATCAGGCTTCTGCAGAGACTGTTAACGACCCATTCATTTGAATCCGGTGTGATGGAGCAAGGACTCGAATAAAACATGCAGGGCAGTGAGTCCCCAGGACCAGAGTTGAATACCACTGCTCTATAGTGTCTGACATATCCAAAGATCGCATGGCCTGATCTGTGCCATTAAGCCTTTCAGGAGTCATTGGCTCTAAACACATTTATTTTTCACCCCATGCTGCAGCTATTAATCTGTTGCAGTAAGTCAGTATGAAATTAGAATTAAATGGTTTGGAGAGATGCGGCTAATGAGAGGAACGCTTTGTGGCGATACCGTTAATAGGCGTTTTAATTTAAATGATTGTATTATCCTCTACATTATGATACCTATTCTATTGTCTATAAATAGGCGAATGGAAAGGTGCATCCTCGTACAGTCCAATGGATCTCTGCCTGATCATTTGTAACTGTTCTATCTGTTTTCGGCCTTGGTGGGCATGTTAATTCTGCTGAATACAGTGTTCTGGACACCGGCTCAGGGAAAGAGGGATTACTCTCTGCCAGGCTCTCTCTATTGTGCTAGTTGCTATGATACCTGTAGGCTTATATTCTACTGTCAGCATGGGATTATAATTAGTCCCCAATCGTCGCAAAAATTCAGACAGAAATGGAATCTCATAGTCAGTATGGTGGAATTGCACACAGTTACTCCACTGTTACCTATGTGTAAGACACATATAATGAGGTAATCCTGAATGTGCGATGTATGTGGCCAGGCAGGACTATTCTGCTCTGTCACATACTGCCTGTCTGCGTCCTCTCAGTGAAGCTTGGTTGCACAGCAGTTTGCACGCAATCATCTCTGATTAATGAGACACACGCAAACAATATACAGTACTGCGCAATATAGAACAACTATATATTATGTCAATAATTAGTATCTGTCCTTCCAGTGAGCTAAAAAAAGAAACAATAACTGTGGATTATATTGAGGTAACCTGATTTATAAATGTTTTAATATGTGCAATTTAGATGTACTTCATTTTTTTAATAGTGTATTGAATTCAGCCGCACTGGAAGTCTGAGAGACGTACATTTCCCCATGACGACAATAAATAATATTTTATTGCATCATATTGTATCATATTGCATTATAGTCTATCTTCATATTATGTCAAATTGAATCATATTGTATATTGTATATCTTATCATAGCACATTGTATTTTATAGAATAATGTATCACATTGCATCATCATCAAATTGTATGTTATTGAATAAGCTAAATAGAAAATTAAACATACAGATAAACCAAAATCCCTTACTATGATCTGACTTAGTAGGGGATGTTTCATTTATCTTCTCTGTTGAGTCATCGCTTCCCTCATCATGGATGTAGTCAAAGTTCAGGATGAACATCATTACCACGCCATCTTCATTCTTCACAGGCATTATGTGAGTGTTACACTGGAAGTCTGACCCTGAAAGATACAAATGCCAATCAGAAACACAAACATTTCCCATACATTCAAATTATTATTATTATTTTCTTTTTTTATTATGATTTAGCTCACAAGATTCAGTGAAAGGCTACTGTGTGTTATTTGAATACTTTTGAAAAGTATATACAACTACGCCCGCAAAAGTACTGTACTGTGGTGTAGGCTAGTGTGTTGATAATAATAAAATGTTATACAATACGGTATACTACTGTAAAGAAATGTACAGTACAGTAACACGAAAATACAGAATAGAGATATACCAGCCATTATGCAGGAGCTTTTATTATGTTGAAGCTAAACATGACTAATGTGTCCTTTGGCTTGTGATTGCCTGTAATAGAAATAGGAAGTTGATGTGATTTAAAGGTTAGCGCCTGGTGATGTCAGAATCTGTGAAGTGGTACCACATTTAGCGATGAAAGAAGCAAGCCCACAGGATCCACAATAGTGTAGGGTGGGTGCACGTGTGTGTGTGAGAGAGAAGGCATTGTTCAGTATGTACTATACTGTGTATGTTTGTTTTATGTGGGTATACAGTTGTGTCTATACTTAAAACTATAACTCATACTAAAAACTGAAATATATATTCATATCATATCAGTAAATAGATAGTACTGGTATCAGAATATAATAATGGTCATAAACCCCTTGTGTAGGTTTCACATTATATGAACAATTTTCTTTTATTATCTAAATATAAACAGGCATAGATAATAGTCACATACAAATAATCACGTTGACTTGCACAAGCATTTCACAACACCTACTTTGTGAACCACTGACCTAGGAACAGAAAGGCAAATGCATCAATTATCTAATCTTTTTTATTTGAGACAAAAATGCTAAGAAACACACTAACTGGAGTAGAGCCACAGCAGTTATGTTCCATGGCAGTTGGAAGAATATCACACCAGATAATATTTCAAAAGAAGGCAGGCAGGCAAAAAGTATTATTCCATTTCAGCCAAAAGATCAAATTAATATATTTTACCACTAAGATGTCTACTTTATTACTCATTTTATAGACATGTTTCTTCCAAGTAGTACTATTTTCCTCATTTGGAGGAAGATACAGGCTAATCAAGTAAAAGGAAAGAAATACAATAAGGCAGTCTCCATTATTTTAATTTAATTTTGATTAAGAAAACAGGGCTCGCTAGATCCAAGTCAGTGGCTCACATTTAATTTCTAGTAAGTAATTACCACATCTCCTTGTCTTAGTTTAGAAAGTATATTATATAGTCATGCAATGTACATTATTTTCTTTATAAAATAAGACAATGTTTACGATTCACTGATTTACACTAAACTATTATGTTGTTTAAATATTGCAATGTTTGTTTTTATCAAAATACAAAACACACTGATATTTTAAATCTGAAAATACCACCATCACTGCAATATATATACTGTAACATTGTTTGGGAATACCCAGGTGTGAATATACTGTACAGAATGTACTAGGTTTACTTCTCATTCCTCATTTACAAGTGTAATGAACTCATGAAATGGATCATGCATATTTATTATACCGATTTATAGGTATGTTTCAAATGAGGGCCTCAAGGTAGAAAGCATCTGCATTTTTTTTACACAATTACATAAAATCACACATTTGTTTTAAATGTAAGCATGTATATGTATATGTCCATGTCTGTGTTTGTATATGTCTGTAAGACCATCCATCTGTCTTTCTGTCTGCCTTGTTCTGTTGCTTTCTGCAACACACATTACCAGTATTCACAGTAATCTCCTCGGGCTCTCAGACACTCTGCCAGCAGCATTCATTAGCAGTAGGCTTGCTGTCTGCCTAAATATAACAACCCTGTCTTCAACTGCCTAGACATGCCAGGGTTTAATGTTAGGACAAATAAAAGCACAGTGTGATTTGAGGAAGAGAAGTATTGATAAAATGTCAACATTTAAAATGTATTGTAATGGTTAAAATAATTAGGAATGTTAAGCATATACATATATTTAAAATACAGAAAGGCCAGACACACTAATTTACATGTGGATACACTAGGGGGAGACTGATAAAGAATTATCTGTGGGATGCTCTTATGTTTTTAAGATTTATTTGTATTTTTTACAAAACCTAGCTTGAAATTAGACAGTCTACAAGTACAGTGTGTAATGATACCATTATACCAATTACCAAGCTACTGCATGTAGACAATACACGGTTTGCGTGGCATGCTCTATTGTACACGCAACATTATTAACAAACATTTGTTTGAAACATGCTTTCAGTCAATGCTAGTTAAATCCCAGGTCAGCAGCAAGTCTTGATATTTTCCTTGGCTGTCAGGCATTACTCAAGTTGGAAGACAGGTGACACATACAGTACATGTATATGATACTGCACACTGAAATACATCTCACAAGCTGGAGGACAAACACCCTCCTAGGTCCTCAGAAATTATAAAGCAGAAGAGGACATCTACACTTTGCTCCATTCATCTAAATTGACGTTGTTTTTGCTTGCTAAACCCACGTTCGCTGATAAAAATAGTTATATAGACCTCAGAACAAACACAGCAACTATGAATATTAAGTTATCTCACTCATAAAGCATGTGCATACAATTGATATAATTGACAGCGTTAAGGTTCCCCTTTAATCAAAAATGCGTTTCAACATATTCAGTCTAGAGAGCGATTCTATGTTTGATATATTGAGCCTATTAAATCACGCGTAATTGAGCGATCAACTTACAATGGAGAGACGGTGTGTCATTGTCAAAGTTTAATTAAAAGTATTATACAATGTGATCTATATACAGAGCTAACCAAACCATTCATGTTGCAAGCTAAATGATAAAGTCGGCATAAAAAGGTTTTGGACTTGAATTTACCTTACCAGATGGTAAACAATAGCTTTACTGTACTTACAGACTAAGCCATGGGGTTCTCTTCTCGCCCGGTCTCATGCTGAATGTCACCTCTACTGAAATGGATGATAGGGAAGCTGTCTAGTTTTATAATATGCCAAAAACTGTAAGCACAATTATAGTCAATCTAATAATAATTACCCATCTATCAACTACAGTGTCCCTAATAATGTTCGCTCATTGGGCTGTAATGAGACAGTAACTTGTTCTTGCAATGAGGGAATTTGTTTCCTCCACCCTTCGCCTCAAATCAGTGGCGGCATTTTGACCATGTGATCAGCAGAACTATTCATGGCCCGGCGCAGTCATTAGCAGTGATTGTGAGGCAAGACAGCCTCAGACGTTGATTGAATACAACTGTGCAGTTCATTTCCTCACCAACTTTGTGAGAATTGCATGTAAGTAGCTTGCTTAACAATCAGTGGGAGGAAAATAAGTAACCATTATGTATTTTGTTATTAGTTTCAAATGTTATATTATATTATAATTGTAAATTATATAGAGCAATGTGTTAGAAATTCACAATCAGTGTGAACATTTCTTACTTTTAGGCTATTTCAGGTAGAAAGACATGCTTGAAACAAAAAATGTAACATGAAAACAGCAGGATTTATGACACCTCAAATCCATATTACAGTCAATTTGATTTTATAGTAATTATGTAATAATATGACATATTGGCATAATATATATAAAT
>JAODLL010031339.1:0-23037 GCA_026546735.1 Forbesichthys agassizii | reverse complement strand
ATATATACTGTGTACAACATTGGACACCTGAGAATGCTAAGTATCTGTCAAATTAGTCAGTTAATAGGCGCTCACGCACCCTGAAGGCTGAAGCAGACTGGAATCAAGTCAACGCAGCCAGGACATCTGGAATGCAGGGTGTGGCTATCGTATGTAATATTATAGCCCAATTGCAGAGTTACAGTTTATCAAGAAAAATAAAAAGCCCTTTAAATGCCGTTGTAAAGAGGTGACTTTTTAGTACATTTTAAAACATGACTAGCCTACTAGACAGGACGTGACAGGTATTCGCTTCCCTGGACAAATCTAACCTCGCAAGACCATCCTGATCTCCTGAGCTTCAGTTTTATTTCACGGAATCATTTTGAATGTGTCCGAGTAGCAGCTGAACTTTCCAATCAGCATTGTGTTTATAGCTATACGGGCGGGCGTGGTTTTCCAAGTCAAGTCAGTTTATTTATAAAGCACATTTAAAAACAGCCAATGCTGACCAAAGTGCTTCCCCTTCCAAGAACGGTCAATGTAGAAACTTAAGCTTTTAGGGGAAATGGCGGAATGGTGCACGTTTTAGACTACACGTCTTACATCCTAAAAGCCTAGGAGGGGGGTGTCATATTTTTTAGCTTTTCTGAAGACAAAAAAGCAAGAGGAGATAGCAACATAAACACAAGAACATCAAAGGGGTAGTAAAAAGTGATGATCCATGACGAAAACTAACTTTACTGTATGGTGCAGTAAAGTTTCGTGTTGTGTGAATTAATATCCAGATCGATGTGAGACAAATCCTGGTGCGCTAAACAAATGTCTAAAGCAAGCAAAGATAATGAAAACTATCGGAAGTCATAACTAAATATGATCTTAAATTATTTTGTTCTTAACGAAAATGCGCCTACTGCGCCCTGGCTACAGCCATTCACAAACTGTTTTAATGTACGGCTTGTGTCAACATGGAGATGGAATTGTGACACAACAGGTCCTCAGGCCAGGATAGATCTGATTTGACGTAGCCTTTCCAATTAGGCCTGTCAGTCCCCAACATAACGCCCCCTGAGACAGCGACGCACAGATGTCCTTTCAGTCTATTCAACGTAAAATATAGTCCTAACATCCCTACTTCCGGGACTGTAACTTACATTACACAAATTCCCTTAAGTGAATGCTATGAAATATCTTGGCTATCCGTGTCTAGGACAGGTGTCGTGGCCAAAAGTGACTTGCTGATAAAAAGTGATCACGGTATGAAAATGCATTTTATGGTTATTTCTAATTTGTAAAATGAGTGGATTAGTTATAATCTAGGGCACAGAGCAGGCTATATGTATTCATTTATAGGCGGCCAATATACTGTAAAACATTATGTTAGTTAGACTAACAGTATATACTCGAAATGCTAAATAAGGATATTTGACATAGCAAACAAACAATTTACACATTGATAATTATAGGCAATATAGATATTTTGAAATATATACTGTTAGCCATCATATTAAATTGGCCTACTGTAACATGATGGTTTATATAGACCGCCTAGATAAATAAATTAATATAATTTTTAAATGATCTATAATTTATAGTGTTTCATCTGCTCTGTGCCCTATATTATAATTAATCCATTCGTTTTTACCAGTTAAAAATGGGAATATAAATATAAAATGCACTTTTTCATACCGTGATCATTTGTTATCAAGCAAGTCACTTTTGGGTCGGAACCAACTAGGCTATAGATTAATTAAGTAGGCTTTGCCAGATTAGACCTAGGCCTATCGGCTATCAAATGTAAAACTGTACGACACAATAAAATGATGAAAAAACATTGGCTATTTCCAAACACTGTCAGAGCCACCATTGTTACAAATCGACGGAGGGGGCGGGCTTGTGTGCATCCATATACAGGAGTTCGGCGCATCCAACATGGCTGCAGGCGATATGACGTCTCCGTGATGCCCTGTGATTGGCCAGTGATCTTGTAATGCAAATCGGAATTATAAAAGCAGCTTCTGTGCATTTGTGAAAGCGCTTCACACACACGTGCGGAAGAAGAGCGTTCAGGTTATTACCTAAATACAGAGGACCGTTACGAAAACAGCCGAGTAAAGGGCGAAGGTAGAGTGAGAAACCGACACACCGTCTTCCCCTGCTCTCGTGACATCGGTAAGGAAGCAGCTATCTGGTGGGAAGCCGTGGGCTTTAGTGAATTTCGTCATTTTTGTTAATCGGCAAATATGTGCATTGTGGTGTGTTCGTGCATGTGCGCGTATACGTGTGTGTGTGTGTGTGTGTGTGTGTGTGTGTGTGTGTGTGTGTGTTTCATGAGAGGCATGGCAGTGTACTATACATTGTCCCCTCACGACGTAATTCACCAGTTGGGTTGCAGCAGCGGTGGGTACGTGGGATAGAATAGAAATCGCAGCGCGCACGCGCGCACATACGCACACACACACACACTCACACACACAAAACTTTCCCCCAGGTACAAAGACCATGAAATGAATGAGGAAAATGTACTAAACATATTGAATAACATACCATTCTACCGTACCATGTCAAGCCTTAACAAGATAACCTTTACAAGAAGCCAAACAGTATGGCTTATCTTACACCTACAGTAAGCAGAACGGCGACAGTGTATTTAGCGAGACGACACCGATACACAACACACCATAACTTGTGTTGACAAAATACAATACAAAAATGTAATGTTGAGAATGACTGAACATTGACCCTTAACAAATAAAGAATGAATGCAATAGGTTTTGGTGAAGTTTAATTATGTAACACATACCTATAGGAACTGCATAATTGACACAATCTGGTAATTACAAGTAGTCTAATAATTTATTATTATTATTATTATTATTATTATTATTATTATTATTATTATTATTAGCACCTCTATTACATAATGTGTACAGCAGAGGGGCTAACTAAATCGTTTACAATATTGTTGTGATCTGTGCACGCTACTGTTGCGTTTTGCGGTGATGCTGAACAACAATACTGTAGTTGTTCAAGAGGTAGACTGATGGAAAATAATTACGAAATAAAGACACAATAATTACTTAATAATGACCTCGACATATCTACACAGTGCAAATGCACTAGGCTGTATCTGTTCTAAACTGCATAGTCATGCTGAGAGAGAGAGAAAAAAATGAATAGAACAGGAAGGTGGGGCTTCACTGGCTTAGTTTCTAAATGTGGATCAGACCAGTCACAGGTCCTCATTGTATTCTCCTCCTGTAAATCTAAAAGTATATCCAGGGGCATTTTTTAATTTAGCAGGAGCGGTGTTTATTTGGTTGGTTGTTAGGGGTGATGACACCATTTCTTTAAGTCACCTGACTCTCTTCTGTCACGCTTCCTTCCTTAACCCTCTCTCTTTTACCCACCTCTCTTATTTATTTTGAATTCCTTCAGTAAACCAGTTCTCTACATGCTCAGCATTACACCACATGCTTTATTATGCAGTACAACTGCATCTAGTTGCTACGGTTCAGTATGGTGTTTAGTCAACAGAAGGTCATTACTGATTAGATTACTAATCACATGGTGGATTAATATATTTTATTTTTTTATTTTTTATGTAATGCATTCTTTCTCAAGTCATAATGGATATTCATGACAAAGAAGACGTTCCCGAAGATATCATTCCGGTGGTCATCATCGGTAAGATACATACACGCAGAAGAGAGAGGAACTTGACTGGGCTATGCTGAGTCATGTCAGTTGGACATTGTAGCTATTGCTAAAGCATGACTCAGCTATACTGGCCTCATAGACTGGTGGTCATCCATCTTCCAGTTCTTTATACAGTATCACACAAAAATCAACTGTTTGGGGTGCTGTAAAACTTTCTGCAGTTCCCCATCGTTACAATGTATTTAAACAAATATTTTTTATGATTAGTTATGAAAAGAAAGCTAACATGTTATACATGATAAGTATATTATGAATCTGTACATACTTACGCACATTCCTTTATTAAACAGTAATTACTGCTACGACATGTTGTCAGCACATATATTATTTACCATAACTAAAGCTTCACACTAAATCATTGACATTTGTTGTTTTTATGCAAGACATTCATTACATATTTGTTGGAACTACCGGTAATCCTTAAAGTTACTTATAAACACAAATAAACTAAATATGTCAGTAATTCTGACTAGAAAAGCCAACTTTGATTTGTTGGGGTTATTTGATAACATACAAAACTACTTTCTAATTTAGCTCATATATATTAAACTGCGCTTAATTCTAAACCCTCAGATAAACTGAACCCCACAGAACCAACAGACAAGTTATTTATTACTTGTCAGAGAGGAGGCTGGATATAAAGTCAAGTCAATTTTTATTTATATAGCCCTTAATCACATTGCAGTCTCAAAAACTGGCTAAAGGCTCCATCACTCCAGGGCATGCAGATTATTTACAGTTATTTCTTTTTTTAAACATTTTTATATATTTTCCATATAAACAAAGTCTTGTCTCCTAGGCAACGGCCCATCTGGGATATGTTTGTCTTACATGCTGTCAGGCCACACCCCCTACCTGTCGTCGGGTGCAGGACACCCCAACCCCCTGCTGCACAGCAAGCTGGAAGAACAGCCCCACCTGTCTCTGCTGGAGCAGGTAACAGGCACCTCTTACACACACACACACACACGTCTCTGCTAGGGCAGCCAACACGCATAACTCTCTGACCTCTCCTCCAGGATCTGGAGTATCTCTGTGAGGGGCTGGAGGGCCGTTCGTCTAATCCGGTGGCAGTGCTATTTGATTCTCTACTGCTCCCTGACAGCGATTTTGGAATGGACCATGCTTCTCCGTTGTTATGGCGATATGAGCCTGAGCGTGCTATCCCCCACCTGGTCCTGGGAAAGGGGCCCCCTGGTGGTGCATGGCATGTATGTATAGTCTGTATTTTATATTTTATTCACAATTTAAAAGTAGCTAAGGCGTTGCCGTTGTTGATGGATGTCTACAAAATTTGCATCGGACGATGTCTACAGTAATACATCGTGATGGATGGATTGGGGGGTGGGGTGCACGCGATATACCTTTTTCCTTAGCCGAATTTATTAAACTTCAAACAAACAAAAAAAGAGCTCTAATTCTAAATGATTGACTATCTATGAAATTGAAGTAGCAGTTAGTAAATGACTATAAACAGGTCAGGCAGTAGGCTACTTATATTGTATGCCCATTCACCCCTACTCAGCGTGTTTCCTTACTTTTCCTCCTAACCCCAATGCATATGCCTGGTCTGGTCTAGTCATGTTGATCTCTAATAACTGTCCGCGTCGGCAAATAAAAAAAAATGGTTCCACTTCGTCTATCACTACTTTGAGTTTATAGCCTACCTAATGAAATAGGACTCTTCTGAAGTGGTGTGCATGATTTATCTGCTCATATAATTCGTGCAAAAGATGGATTGTCGTCAGCTAGCGAACAACCATATCACGGTAGGCACCGTCGTCTACAGCAAAGTGGGTGAGCATGAGCAGTAAACTATAAAGTTGTTTCGCTGTTGTTAGCATTACGTTAGCATAATGCATTGATTGCATTGCCAGATGTAGACGTGTGATACAGCAAAGGCACAAGTTTATTTTGCATCTGCGTGTGTGTGGGTGTTTGCTTGAGTTTGAGAGAGAGAGGGGAAGGAGAGAAGTAGCCGATCCTTATCACAGTAATTCGGCGATCCTCGGAAACCGCATATTACAGTGTTTCGCTAGATATTTATAACTGTCTAAACGCTGCTTTGACACTTTTTCACCACTTTTTTCAAATCTATTTGTTAAATCACGATGCCTGCAAAACATTTGAACTGAATGCCACAACACGACTCTTGACACCTGTTGACCAGCCTTTCTGTTTCCTAGGTGACTAGTAGGCCTGCCACAATAATTACTATATCGACTTACCGTGCAATATATGGACATGACAATTTTTCAGGAGTCAATCATATTGTCTATTGTATTTACATGCATGTTGCTGACATAAGAAAGTTAGCCATGTTGTGCTGCTTCTGTCATCTCATCAGTCTGCTCACGCACGCACGCACGCAAGCACACACACACACACACACACACAGAGCAGACAGCGATAGGAAATAAGTGTGCCTCAAGGTTTTAATAGGTGTTTTTCAATTGGAAGAATAAATGCGAAAATGTGCCATTGGTTTCTTTTCTTTTTCTTGAAGGTTTCTTTTTAATACTTAGCCAAGCAATGAAATTGGTTTAAGATATCATAGCGAACAATTTATTGTTGCATGACAATATCAGATCAACATTGTTTACAATTATTGATGATTACATTTACGAAAATGATGGCACAAGCAAATTATGCATACATATGAACACCTTCTTTTACATTTCCAATTTTTTATACCTGGCAGCCACACTCAGTCTAAAATCTGGTGTGTGCGTGTGTGTGTGTGAATGACAGGCTATGGAGGGCTCCATGTTAACACTCAGCTTGGCAAACTGGATGGAACTTCCTGGCCTCAAACTAAAGGACTGGATAAGAGACAAACGCAGGTCAGACACTCACTTTGTGAATGTAAGAGATCCGTTTTATCAGTATATACCTCTTGAGATGAACCGTCTTGTTTTCAAGAGAGTCCTAACGTATATCAAAGTGTATAGCAGAATGACATACTCTACACATACATGCCACGTAATTATAAACATGCATTTACATGAACATTCATTTTATCAATGAGTTATTTCGTTGTTTGTATGAGGGGACAAGCCATGGCTAGTCGTGTGTATGTAAACTACATTGTGTATTATAAATGAACCCTATTGAGGAGCAGAGCCGCGTGTGTGTTTATGTAATGATCTGCTATTAATTACTTGGGCTGGGCAGTAGCTCTTAGTGAGTGTTTGTTAGCGGGTCGTAGTCGTGTCTGTAAATAGCTCTGCGATAAGAATCTCGATTGTTCAGCATGTTTGTATAAAATGGAAATCAGCAGCAGTAATAACAAACCTACGTCACTTATCGTCTGGGAGCCGGCAAATCATACTTCCTGCTTTTATGTTACGTTTGTTCTGGTTGGTACAGAAACGTGCGCAACGACCGTGCCACGCCGGCCGAGATCGCCTCCTACTATGAGCACTACGTTTCCCAGATGTCCTTGGAGCAGAGCTTTGCATGCAGAACGACCGTTACCTCAGTAACGAGGCAGCTTGGCAGTGACTGCTCGCCGCCCTGCTGGCGAGTGACGGGTTTGCAGCGCAGAGAGGGAGAGGAGCTGACAGGTGCAGACACACACACACACACACACACACACTCTCTTCTCTCTGATTTCCTTTCCTCTCGTCACATCAACAAAGTGCCAACAACTACCCAACCGTTTCCCCCGCCCTCCTCTCCCAGGTGGCTCCTCTGTCTTGGAGGAGGTGCCTTTCTCCATGCATGCCCACAACGTCGTCTTGGCGACAGGGACCCATGACATCCCGGCCCGCCTTGCTGTGGAAGGAGAGTCGCTTCCCTACGTCTGCCACTCCTTCTGGGAGTTGGAGGCGGCCATCTCCCGCGGAGAGCTCGACCAGTCTTCCGACCCTGTGCTGGTGGTGGGGGCGGGGCTCACGGCTGCAGACGCGGTATTGGCCGCCCACCACCAGAACACGCCCGTCTACCATGCCTTCCGACGGTCGGTCACTGATCCTGACCTCATCTTCAACCAGCTGCCAAAACTACTTTACCCAGAATACCACAAGGTGTGGTAATATAGTTTGAAATGAATACAAAGAATAGAGCTCTAATAAGTAGACAAGCAGGAAAGTGTGTGGACCCTTTGAAATGATCTGGGTGTCTGCATGAATTCTTCTTTAAAAGCCCACAGTGGTTTTCTAGTACATAAATGAACAAATGACTGGGGAAACGACAATAAGGTTCTTGTGTGTTTCCCTCCATGCAGGTCCACCAGATGATGACTCGGCAACAGTACGGCCAGGCCCACAGCCAGGCCCACACCAACTCTCCCCCCCATCTCCTCCCCCCCGCCCTTCCCTCCCCCTCCCCTTCCACATCCTCTTCCTCGTCGTACGCGGGCTACCTTAGCTTCCCGGAGCACCGCGTGGTGGCGTTCCGCCCGGACAGGAAGTGTGTGCTGGAATCGGCGTCCGGCCGGCGGGCGGTTGTGCAGGTCTCCATGGCGCTGGTCCTGATCGGATCGCACCCAAACCTCACCTTCCTGCCCGACGGGGGGCGCACGCTGGGCGTGGACACGGACAAGCCCATCAGCTGCCGGAGGAACCCCGTGGACGTGGACCCCTTCACCTATGAGGTGCTGTCTGCGGAGGGGCCGGGCCTGTACGCTCTGGGACCCCTGATGGGGGAGAACTTTGTCCGCTTCCTGAAAGGGGGAGCGCTTGCCATTGCCTCCCACCTGGGAAAGAGACGCAGAGAGGAGGCGGATGAGAGGGAGGACAGTCTCCTCCTAGCGGGAGAACAGACGGGCATGTAGGCAGCTGGCCAGGTGGGTTTGTGAACCCATAACTGGTCTTCTCTGAGTTTGACCTGGACCATGGCCTGGGCACTCAACTCTTCCTGATTCTGGTATCGCACCGGCTCTGAGGCTGTGGTGTAGTCAGCATAACCTCTGTAGACATTCCTGGGAAATTAGCCTGATAGGAATGAGCAGAAACACAAATCACAGACAGGGTCAGAAATGCAAACAATAAGGAAACAAAGGGAGAGAGGAGGGGAAGAAATAACAAGAGAGAGAGATATAGCTCAGACAGAGGAGGTGCCACCATTAACTATGTCCCCAAGGCAACAAGGATACATTACCAGCAGCCTTATTTCCATTCCACATGACCCTTGAAAATACTCCGGCCTGGTTAAAGTTCAACACATTATATGTTAACAACATGCGTGACTACAAAAACCGTATCAGTAACAGGGTTTAACAAGATTTTCCGTCGTTAAAAATGCATTCGGGTGTAAGCAACTAACTAAGCAACACCACCACTTGTGTAAAGAGATTTGGGATTGTATTTACAAACATGTTCCTTGTAGGGTTTTTTATTATTTTTTGATAAGATAATTAATATACATATTTTGGGATTGTTGCCTGTTGCTCAATCGTACTGTAGCCTTGATATAATCCCATCCACCCCAATACAGTGGGAAACTTTATACCCAATACTTTTTTTATTTTATGGTTTATTAAGAATATTCATTCCTGTTACTTGAATTAATGCTATTGCACAGTTGTTAAATAATTGTGTCTGTACTGTAGAGAAATATCAAGCATAACATTGTAACATAATGTCCAAAGCTTTTCCACTTTTAACATAATACCTATTTTGTTTCAATGAACGGTGAGGTTGTGCAAGGGCATAATGTGTAGCAGGGAGAGAAGACTGCACACTATTGACTGTTGGTTGTTGCTTTTGTTAATGGAAAGCAACACTCGATGCCAGTATATTCCATGGTGGTGTCCTCATATTTAATAGCAACCTGTATTGAATTATATATTAATATAAAAGCCCTGATTGAGCACTTACATGGACAGAAAACAGCACTGATACCTGATACAGTTGTGGGGTGTTTATGGCCCAACTGGCATTCTATGCCTCCATGCTGTTGATGCAACTTGAATGTTTTTGACACAGCCAATCTTGACTTAATGATTTTTCTGTCATTTTCTGTGTCCCTTCCTTTACTGTCTTTACTGTTGCACAGCCAGCCGTGCCTTAAGGCATACAGTGTGTGGCCCTTTGGCTACTGTGACTACTGTTGACGCAATGGCTAGTGCATGACTTCATAGACTTGATTTGATATGATTATGACAGTATTTCACTGGGAAAATTACAGCTGCCAGTATAAGTTACTCTACTGTAGGGTAGTTAAAATAGTGGAGTAGAAGCAGATGTTGAAATATACAGTACAATTCAGAATTGAACAATAAAGTATCCACTATGCCTTCATATTGGATGCAGACAAATAGCTACTTAACTATATCATTTAACTCTGATGGACAACTGTTCTATTCAAAGCTAGTGATTAAATGGATTTGAAAGCACATTTAGTTAAGCATGCTATATGCACTTACATCTATTTTTTTATCGGTTTTATAAACCAGGATTAGGTAGTAATTTTAAATGAAAGGTTATCTGGCAGCCATGTCCTTTTATTTGGCCAAAATTGTTTACCCATGTCTTACTATGTTTGAATACCCTTCCCTTTTGCTTTTTCAGAGTATCTGGTACATGAGATATAAGCAGCTATATAGGCTACTAGTCCCACGCTGTTGAGAACAAGTGAATAGTCATTTCCAAATATCTATGTGGATCTATGTAAACCTGTCTTTAAAATATGTGATCTCTATGAGAAATGTTTGGTTTGACTTTTATATTTTGTTTTAACCACAAAGCAACAGCTGTGATATTTGGTGTGATTTAATCATGTTTGAAGACGTATATCCTCAAGGGTGTCATATCCATGCAGTGCAGATGTTCTGTGCCTGGTTGGTCTATTATAAATATATTTTTGTTCTTAAACTGTTGCCTCTGTAATGACCTTGAGACTGAGTAAAGTTTGATTAACTGATAACATCTAATTTCCTTTCACAATGTCCTGCATGTGAAGTAATGCATATATTAGTTATGGAGCTCCTCCTAGTGGATATATCCGTATACTACCACAGCTAGCAGACAGGGAGGTAGGGTCCTCTTCTGTGGCCATGAGACAATTGTGATATAAACAAAATAAGATGGATTGCAACACAATTTATATAACATAACTGTATGTTTGATAGTAATTTCCCAATAGTTGTATTTTAGCGCAGGCAACCTATTTTACATGAGACCCTCTGAATATGATCATGTTTCCAAAGGTTTCCAGTAGATGTCACCCTTTGTTCAGCATATATCAACAGCAGTCTGGACAATTGGACAGATACAGCATTAGGCCTGCTCCCCTTTTAAAATTGATAATACTTTACTGCTTATGTAATTGCATTTGTAAGGAGAAGATGAGCGATTTCCTATCAATGTGTTTTATAAAATTATACCCCCCCCATTCCACACACACACATATATATAGACCTTAGAAGAATGTGAAGTATGATGTATGATGATTGTATTGAATTGTGTAACATCTGTATAGATACGTCAAATTCTATCCTGGTAGGGCCTAATGTGTGAGATTATAAAGGTTATTAAATACTACTTACTGTATTTTAAATGTGGGTAGGATACACAATGTGAGTTAAATATTGCTTTGTACATTATACCCAACTGCAACATTAATCAGGAGAAAGCAGCATCCTTTTGAATTAAAATGTAACAGCATTAGCTCTTTTGGATTCATTATAGCTATGATACACAGATTACATGTAATTCTTGAGACTCGTTGAATGGTGAGTGGATGCCCCCAGTCAACATGACCCTGAGCAGGGGAATGTGTTTTATATGTATGGATGGATGAAATCTGCTGGCTTTAAATCACAGGGAGACAAGATATGTGTTGCCATGGTAATAAAGGCTGGTGGCTAGACAGAGATCCCATGACTAAGCAAATCAACACACAAAGTTTACTTGGTCTCTATGGTATTAACCACAGCACGCTCTCTCTCTCTCTCTATCTCTCTCTCTCTCTCTTCCTCTCTCTCCCCCCCCCCCCCTCTCTCTCTTACTCTCTCTCCCTCTCTCTCTCTCTCATACACACGCACACACACACACAACAGGAAGGTTGGTCTCCATGGTGATAAGACTGGGACGTAGGTGTGGAGTTTGTGATTCAGCATATCACACACACACACACACACACACACACACACACACACACAGTATTATAGTATTATATTAGTTTTCTATTATAAGGCAATATGGCTATTCCATCTGTTATGCATTTAAATTGGTTTATATAGGCCTATGTAAAACCTCTAAAACACAGTTGTTGCATGGTTGCACGCCACTCTCTCTCGTGACCTAATTAATTATTTTAGTTAAATGTGCTGTAGCTCCGCCCCACCGCGCCGCCCCGGGATGGAGGGAATGAGTCGCCACATAGGAACCACACACGATATCCACGGACACACTGGAAGAACGTCAGATGATCACCTTAAAACTTACAAAAACAAACTAACATCGCAGGGATATACTGCGTAATTTGCGCTATAGAAGAAAAAAAAAACTAGTCCAACTGGACCGCGGATATCAAAGACCGCGTCTTTTTTGGGGACATTTTCCTGAGTCGATGCAGCCGATTTCCATTTATCCAAAGTGTTTTCACAGGTCGCGAGCCTGTTAGCTTGTGCTAACTAGCTGCTGCGCGTCAACTTAGTTAACTCTGTTCGCTGTTGTCACAGAAGCACGGAACGCCGATATATCCAAACATTGGGAAGTTTCCCGTCAGCCTGATATGTAACAACGCCGGGATGGGGTCTATTTTCGGGGGAGTATCTAGTTGGCTGCCCGGCAGCATCGGCTGACGGAGCTAACGTTAGCCGATAGCTATCAGGGGTGGACGAGAGACTATTCCACGTAGTGATATCTCCGCTCTCTCTCCTTTCCCAGTGGGATTATACTAGGTCTTATTTTATATGTTCGGCCAGTGCGTTTATGTCGGTGGACTTCGCCCCGGGATGTTGTAATTTGGATTGACCCTAACCTGAAAAGGCGCTCATTGATTTCAGTGACAGCGTGTTTTATAAGCGCGTGGAGGTCTCGGACTTGAAGCGGGCCGTGGAGAGAGTCTCTGGCCGGGCTGGAATCATGGACGCCGGAATAGAGAGAGAGTGCAGCGCCCTGGGAGGGCTCTTCCAGCTCATCATGAGCGACATGAAGGTAGGAAAGATTAAGAGTTGATGGAGCAGCCTTAATGTCAGCTCTATGTTAGTCGTTTTTGAAAAACAAAACTGGCAACATTGTTTGGTTTAAATAAGGCTGGACGAATATGTATAACTAGATATATGTACTATTTGTAGTGTGTTCACTTAATTCAGTCCTTAACAGGAAAGTATAACATTTGACGTTTGTTAGAAATGAGTGCTGCCTACCTGTTTGTGTGTGTGTGTGTGTGTGTGTATGTTTTCTTGAAGATAAAAATCGCAATGTGTATATAAAGTTTAAACGTAGAATCATGTATAAACACGGGACATCTTCATCCTGGCCATCATCAGCAAATCGTTCTAAAATAATTAGCAGTGGATACATTTTATTTGGTAACAAATAAGTAACGTGTGGACACATTGTATGAGAAATCGTTTGTTTTAGATGGATGATAGACAGGATTGATGTCTGAACTGTGTGCTCTTTGATGTTTGCTAAGCAAACTGCCCTTTGCGGTCGTTCTCTCCTCTCCTCGTCCTCCCCCTCTCCCCTTTTTGCCAGTGTCGGATGTTCTCCGTTAGCTGTTGGTAGGTCTGTAAAATACCTCACTAGTCTAGGAACTTTACTCTAATCTTACCACTGACAGCATTTCTCAATTCTGACATCTGTTACCATTTAACATTCCTACATGTTCGTATGGTTCAGTCATACTGTTGATATCGTCATTCTGTAGATTTTGTAATATTCTCAATCTATGCATACCTTTGCTTTTACACAAATATTCATATTTAACACAATTGAATGCTTCTGTGCCAGTATAAGCACAGCAGTTCTGTATTGTTGTATTATACTCTACTTGATTAAATAGGTGATGCTTGATGATTTAATATTATTTTGATATCTAATGTAATGTAATTTATTAATACAAAATTACTTTAATATCTATATATTTTTGGCCTGCCATTTTGCCACTACCATGATTTAATTTCCTCAAAGGGATTAATACAGTTAAATATAACCTGAAGAGATTATGCAATGTGTGTAACAAGACAGGCAGGAAGTTGGTGGTGGTGGTATGTAAACAGGAGCGTAAAGTGTGAATGGACCCCACAGCTCCTAACTGTCCACCTGAGGCGATGGGTTACTGTGAGGACAGGCTCCTCATTGGCGCGTTCACTTTCCTTCTGTGCCCCTGTGTGACCCATTCAAACCACCGCATCATCACTGTTCCACTACGGACAACTTAAGTTCTATACAAATTGCTCCTGTGTAGAGTTGTCACGTTTACATGTTTCAATTGATTTATTCAGTTACATATGAAAGGCAAATTTGTTGGTTGCCATTCACTGGCAGCAGTAGGTAATGCAACTCACGCTAATACAAGCCATATGCAATCCAATCGTTATGTCTATGTTTAGTATTTGAACTCCATTTTAGCTATTTGAAAAGTAACTACCTCAGGAACGGGCCGAAGCATGCTGAGTACTGTAATCCTGATCTTGCATGCTTCAGTTTTGTCATTTTCCTTAATTCCAAGGCTTCTCCAGACATATGTCAATAGTTCTGGGGCCCAAAACTGACACTCTTCTGTCTGGAAAACACAAAATATGATTAATGATAAACCTGCAGTCTGTCATATATTAGCAACTCTGGCTCATTTCTGACAGTAGAACGATCTACCTATTAGGGCTGTACAAATATTTGACTATTTACATTTTATTAGATATTCAATTTTCTAATTGGGATTTGGAAAATAGTTTGTTTTTTCCCCACAGTTTTTGCCTTTTGGCCACTACTTTCTTGGTGAATACAGATACATGCAGGATGTGCTTTAAGGATTGGGAGATTAATAGATTGATAATTGTAGGCAAGAAACATTAATCTCACGTTAAGGTGTAAGAATTTACAAGTGAAATGTAAATTTACTGTTCTAATTTAGTTTTCTTACAATCAGTATGCAAGTTGACAATTTGGTTTACAATCAGAAAACAACAAAATAATGTAATTAGTTAAATGTTTGTCTAGTTTTTCATCCTTTATTAGTAATCATGTGTTATAAGTGTACGAACACAACTGATGCAGTAAAAGCAGATATTTGTTAACATTATAAAGTTTAACACACTTATCGCTTGTTAGTAGGCCTGTCACGATAATTACTATATTGTCTTACCGTGCGATACATGGAAATAACCTTGATAATTTTTCTGACCGCAATATTATTGTATTTACACGTGTGTTGCTGACATAAGTCATAAGTGCTGCGCTGCTCCTGTGCTCTTCTCTTCTGTGCTTGTTCCTCTATCTCAGACACGCACAGAGCAGACAGCGACAGTTGATACGTGTTCCTTAATGGGTATTGTATTGTTTAGCTAAAGGTATTTTTCCTGACGACTGCATAATTCCAGCCAAGTATATTTATAAGAAAGAATAAATGCAAAAATACAGCATTTGTTTTATTCGCTTCAAGGTTTGTAGCCTACCTACTTTGCCAGGCATTTAAAATGGTGTAACCAATTACGAATCATTAATGTCACATGACAATAGTGGAACAGAGGTGCCTTTTATAATTATTTGCTTGAGTTTGCAGCAACCTGTTTGAGGAGGTAGTGCTCAGCGAACAATCTAATATGTTTTGAATGTTTACACAAAAAGTTCAACATTCAAGGTCAAAGCAAACATGTTCGCAAAGGAACGCTTGCCATTTCTGAACTCACCTCTATCATTTTGCTGCTGGTTAGCATGTCTAGCGGTATACAGAAAATATGTAATATGTCGCTGCATACCTGAAATGATTATAATATGTTGATATTTTGCCATTCCTTAATGATAACAATTTTGAGTTCGCTTTAGAAGCCAAACTACTTCTACGATCTACTCTCCCAAACATATGAACTGCTTCACTTTCATCATAAAATACTGGATTAAGTTACTGCTCCGTCTGGACAAAATCATTGTCGCTGGTGTAGGGCACATAATACTTAATTCCCAACCAACCTTTACCACGACAGTGTGTGGGATTCTGGTTTTTACAGTGGTATGCTAGCCTACTATTATTGTGTAAAGCAGACATACATTTGTGTTTTGATTTTGTCCACAGAAAAGGGTAATATTAACCACTCAGCCAAATTTGAATTAATTAAAAAGTCAGCAAGTATGTCAAATTCCGTTTCAAAACAGTGAAAATATAGACTGCATTATCTGTTCTTAAGCGCTGGGGGGGTGGCAGCAGAAGGCGCTGTAACAACACCTATTGCATGTTCTACGGTAAACTCCATACCACGGTGTTGTGCCAAAAAGGTATCCTCAGCCAAACATTGATTGGAAAATGTAGACATGCTTTTTATGAGTTGTGTTTTCACTTTAAATAACTGTATAGTGGTACAATTATTAGATTGGTTATAATATAGGTAGGGCTTTACCAGAATATTAGACTATTCAGGTATTCGTTTGATGTGTAGGCATTCAAGTATTAATTTTGGGATTCAAATGTTCTATTTTTATCTTTTTGCATGCATATCAGTATTTTCTATGTACTAAAAAAAACAGTGTGTTCGATTTTCCATTGGTTAAGCCACACACTGACTTGTTGTTGAAAAGTGCAAATATGGGGTCTGAAAGAAGAATGATGTAGCTTCAACACGGACTACAATTGGCCATTGAAGACTTAGCAGAGCTCCTATTCGTTCAATTAAATTGTAAATTAAACTGCAGCGATTATTTTCATGTCCCAACAAACCCTGTTAACATGCAAACGTCTGCAGGTTCATATGAAATTACTGCAAAAGCAGTTTGTGCAGACATCATTTTTTTATCTAATAATGCGTTTTGGACTAAATATTTTACTGGATAGGACATTTGCCAATGTAACAGGATTGTTTTGGACCGTTATCGAATGGTGGACTAAGTGGTGGATAGATGCATGAGTCTACCTAAACCGTTAACTTTAAAATAATGGACATTAACTCTGAACCACATTTTGTGCTTATTTCTGCAATGAAGGCATAGCTATCATACTGTAGGCTGTTAAAGGACAGTAAGCGATTTAGCTATGGAATTGTAGGCTGTTAAAGGACAGTAAATTTATTAGGCTAATAACTTTCATTGGAACAAGAATAAATACTGAGCTGATGCGAACGCTCTCTGCGCTCTACACTTTTATATCCTCGTGGTGTTACGGTGAGGGGTAAGCAAATTGTATTTGATTGCGATGATACTGTAATATCATATACACAACATTTTATGTTATCAGATTAATTTATGAGTGCATTATTTGTGTCTCTAGTGTAGAGCCATGGGTTTAACGGCCCTAGCCACTTTCCTAGACTGTTATTTCAAACTGTTATTTGAAGTTGTTGCTGAGAAATGGTGCTGTGACTGTCTCTAAATGAGAGTTTGACTGTGTTTGAAGTATACACTCGCCCTAGGACTTGTAAACAAGCTGCATAAGACTAAGGACACAATGAATAATGAAAATGTTTCCCACCTGATTTCAAGGAGCTCATGTTTCAGACAGTGTATTATATGATACTACACACTCAATAAAGTCCATAATCTACCACACCAGCATGCTTTGGGGAAAAGAAAGGGGCCAGGGATGTGATTCTTCTGGATATATTCGGACTTTCCGACCTTGAATAGGCGACCAGTGTTACTGGTATTATATGTAACTTATTATTTTTAAAGGGGGGCTTCTGGCTTTCTTATATTGCCATTCACTCTTAAATTGGGTTGGTTTTCAAAGACTAAGATAAATGTTTAAATGTAACTTTTTGAATTAACTGATCAATGATATCAGGAAATGGGATCCAATTAACTATGTACGTTATGATTTTTGATGATTTCAGGTTTAGGTTTATTGGATGAAAATCCTTGTGTATGAATAGCTTGCTTGCATAGCGATCTCTTAATTGGACCTCTGTTGAAACGTAGCGTTATTTAATTTCATGTGACTGCCAAAACAATTTCTGAACTTTAGTATGTATGTATGTGAAACTCAAAGTCAAATTATTCTTCACAAACGGCAAGCTTTACCACAAGTCACCTTGGCAGTCGCAAGATAACTTCTCAAACTGATGCTGGGAGGCTAACGCCCCTTAATGCTGCATACTGTAGCTTTTTACACAACCACAATGCAACATTCTACGTGACAACTCCTTCTGATTATAAATGGTAAATACACATTTTGCCAATAAAATGAGCCACAGCTTCATTTTAGGTACAGCCAGGTCACGTGTACACATGCGTTGACATTTTTTCAATGCGTGCTTAGCCCTTCACTTGGACGCTATTGCATAGGCATGCAATGTTGCAAGCTATACGCTGCGCTCCATAGGAAACAGAGCTGCAGCTATCCAATATTTTAGTATTTATTCCAACGATTCATCGATTAATCTAATGTATTTTGTTATATTAATAGTACATATACAAAAGAGAAAATAATAAATGTAATCATAATGAACAAAAAATTGGTTTCTTTCAGAAAAATCTAAATTTGTATTTCCTAAATTGTGTACAATATGTCAAAACTAAACCGATTTTATCTATCAATTTAAATACAAGTACAATGAGGACTGTTGGGAGATTCATGTACAAACAGAGTCCTTGCCATCAAAACTAAACTTAATATAGCCATAACTGCTGCATTGGATTAGTGCATATTATGCTCAATTGCTAATTACTTACTAACCACTTGATATTTTAGAATTCTGTATTATGTGCATTGCTGTAAGGTGTGTGTGTGTGTGTGTGTGTGTGTGTGTGTGTGTGTGTGTGTGTGTGTACACGAGAGAGACTATCATGCATGGTATATAATAACTAACATAAATGGCTTAGGTTTCACATAATGAGTCTGCATTTAATTACAGTATCTGTGGTTAATTTCTTTAGCAAAATACAAAACTTTAATCAAGAGACTATAACTCCTATTGCTTTAATCGTTGGACTGGCCTATGTGGACCTTTATTTGATTCCTTGCTCAGAAAAGATGGTAAATAATACTAAATTGATTATTTAAGACTGTATGCGTTTTATCTATATATTAGAATAATACATACTTATTTTGTTCTTTACTCTAGACAGTTAATGATGGTTAATCCTGTGTCGGCACCGCTAGTTAACTGCCGCACATAGCTGAACGAAAAGGAGTGAAAACGAACAATTACATTTTGTAGCCATATAACAAAGGGAAACATCTAGGTACATGGTTAAAAGTTATGTCTTCATTTGACAAATGATGTGAGCTACCGGCTCCACAGGAGAACATTCATTTGGCTTAATTTGTTTTATTTTGATCGGTGAATGGTCCAGGGTGAACCCTTTGAAGGATTTTAAATTAAATCCTAGACATTTGGTTGTGCGTGTGCTACAGTGTCTACACAGAAACATTTGGCTGCCTGTCTTCTGTGACTACATGCCCAAAATGCATTTTGTAATTAGTCAGGTTGCAATAAAAAAATCTAACGACAAATGTTATGTTTGTCAGGAACAGTTATCGATTACAATTATACGGTCATTGGTAATAATAATGTCATAATAAGCACACTAATTTATTAGCACCAGCCCAGCTGTGTAACAAACAGAGGTTAGATTACACCACACACAGAGGGAATACAAATGTTCTCTACTCAGGATGTAATTCATTCCACTGTATCTTTTAAATTGAAAATACTAACTGTTTGCTTCTTAAAATATCTTAAGACCTTTTTATATCACCAACCATTTAGGGCTCGCCCAAAATACTCTATTATTTGTATGACAGAATGTAAGGATAATTATGTCTGCCAGATTATATTTAATGAATGCAATAGCAGGCCGTGCAGTATTCTAAACACATGCACTCAATACACATTACACTTAACTACAAGTCTACTTTACTAGGTATTAAATAGTAGGGATGTTCATTTAGGTAATTTTGACTGCTTGAGAAAACGAGTGATTACTCAAGTTCTTGTATTCCAGTCCAGGGGGTTGATCTTGGAAAGTGAAGCACCAGTATAATATGTACATCATATACTTAATAGGTAAACAAACAAGATTGATCTCCTCCTTCACCAGTGTCACCTTACAAATCGGCTCTATTAATCGCACATGCATTTCCAGACCGCTTGATTACGTGTTCTCAACAAACGAAAAAAGCCAGTCGATGATGATAATGGAACACATTATTATTATTATTATTATTATTATTAAGACTATCTACCAAGTTTCTACAAAATCTAAGTTTGTTTTGAATTAACTGTCCTACTTACCTTTCTCTACCTGACGGGCTGGACGAAACCGACATTTAGAACCTTTAACGACTCAATTTTCCAAGGTCTATTTTTATTTTTTAATCCTGTCCACTCAAGCGCGTCAGAAATATGTTGACGCATGTTTTACAGATAGACCTATTTTTTGGGACTCAGGACACCCTTCTTAAAATCGTGATGATCCCAGGCACAGCAATAATTCATAGTGTAATAAGAGTAATATCTAGTGAGAAAAATGCTACTGTCTTACTATCAATAGTAACCATGACAGACAAATCTTAACTTCACGTCACTAACCCTCATGTGTGTTTGGTGTTCTAGAGGTAGGTCAGCTGTTCGGTTTACCTCATATGTAAATAGGCTCCTATCCATAGGTGAGACATTTTATACCACAAGTATTTCTCTATTAAAAAGAGGCAGACACGCTTTAATTTATTCTTTACTTTATGTGAACCAAAAAAACAAACCAATGGCCCATCTCGCGTAACATTTGTGTACCAAGTGTAGGCCCACTTCTAGAACACATACCGCATATATGTCCTCTCCAAGATGGCACCGCACATGTACCTCAATGCACCACCTGCTTTAAAGGCATAGAGCCATATCACACCACAGGTGTTGTATTGGTTGCAATAGCAGTGGTTTTTAGCGCTGCAAAAATGTGACCAGACTTGCTCTATGAACTGTATGATTTATTACTCCACTATGAGAATTGCACCCAGAGAAATATACTTTAGCACCAAAATGTGTAAATGGATGGATCCCATGGTGTATATATAATATTACTAGGCCTATCACCACATAGCAAGTATTATTTTCTAAGTCTTTGTATTCTTTACCCATGTGAGGTTGAGCACAATGACATTGTTGTGATTTGCTTGGGAAGTGTGAGGCCCGCAAACTAGGTAGGTTTACTTGTTAAACCCAGCACGGTGGCCCAGTAGATAGCACTGTGGCCTCGGCAAGAAGCTCCTGGGTTTGAACCCCGGTCGTCCCGGCCATTCTGTGTGGATGTTGCATGTTTTAGCCGTGTCTGCGTGGCTTTCCTCCGGGTGCTCTGGTTTTCCCCAGTTTGTGACAATGAAAGTACCTTTTCATTTAATGGAGAAGTTAGTCTGTTGTTGCATCTGTCCTCTCTAGGGCTTAAGTCTGCCTTGATTTTGAGTATATTATTTTGTTATCCTCCTTTCTTGTGTATTAATGAATGCTGCATTTGCATAAAGCAAAAAAACGTCCCATTTAGGGTCAGTTTTGATTTTAGTTTACGATTAATCACAAATAACTAAAGGCATCATGTGATTTATAAATAGACAGGTTGTGCATATGTCTGTGTATACAGTACCATACTATATACTGTATATTACTGTTTATCTGTTAACTATTAAATAATCCTTGTTTTACAGATGTGTTAGAATACTTGAATGCATATAAGAGTAAGTCATTAAACATTTAAATGAATTACCTTTGCCTTATGATGTTTGCGTATATGCACTACGACTAGGGGCCTGTGATTACATGTTCTGTATGACATTTTCAAGGTGAAGAAAGGATGTTGAGTTATGTAGCGGTGTGTCAAAGCACGTGCGTACCTGTCAAGAATAGAGAATGATTCAAGTCCTAGCTTTAGTCCTGTTCTATTCAAGACACATGCACAGCCGTGATTATACTGAATGTAAAACTGTGTACTAAAAACACTGCAGTAGGCCAACTACTGTTTACTACTGTCTGAATGTGTCTTGTCTGTGTGTGTGCAGGCCTTCTCAAAATGGTTGTTTTGAATGGAATGAGAGCCTTAAACAGTCACAGACTGTTTATATGCACAAAAAATACATTACCTTTTTTTTATTTTCATTAATGAAAATTACACTAATACTTATATTTACATGCAGCCGTGTATTCTAGACTAATAATATAAAACACCCCCGTGACATCCTATTGCATTGTTGTCACCATTGTGCAAGTCTTTCAAATTGTTGGCTAGTTCATTTATTTTAACCGGCAAAAGAAGTGTATCGAGACATTTTCCAAATGTGCTGTATACATGTCTGTAGAATGCTCCTAAAACCAGACTAATATTGGCATATCCCTTGTGAATTTAGAATTTTATAAACAATACAATTGTATAGAGCTAAATCAGACTTTAAGTTTAGCATTGGTGGATAAGAAATGTTGCTTTGTAAAAGGTTTTAGGTTTATGTTTTAGGTTACTGTCTTGCGTGGTAATGTGGAGTTTAAAGGGGAGGGTCAGTTCCGATCAAATAAAGCCTAGTTTATATTTGACGGAGTCGCAACAGCGCGTGTGGCGCGCGGCAAAAATTACGTCAAATTTGTGGGCACGGTGTGTTTTATGTAAGGTGTGTGTGTGTGTGTGTGCACACATTATAACACATTGAGAAACTGAAACATTGAGAAATTAAACAGGTACGGGGGGGTGTGTGATTCCTGAGAAATGTCTTCATGACAGAAAATTTGCCTGCCTGAGGTAAACATGGGCGTTAACACACAAGCTGCTCTTCCATTGTATTCAATTATCGCAGCTCTGTTCTTCTGTTTATCCCTCAGCCTTGGCAAGATGGACGAGGTCCAGTTGATTGATGGTGTTGAAGAAATACAAAGAACCTCATGTCCAAGTGACTAAAAAATATGTAGGCCTACGTGCACCCATTGTGCCACATACATTGTGCGCTAATATACTGAACATTTTGATAAATTGTAAAGATGCACAGTATGTCTTTTTTGTAACCAGTGGCAAATGCAGCCAGACATTTAACAAATTATAAATTTGGGTTAATAAGTCAGTCAGTATGAGTTGAGACTAAAGTGGCGTTCACACTGCCGGCGACAATAGCTGCATCCACCTCGTGGAATTTTACAGATGGATTCGAAATTACCACTGAAGGGTAATGGATAAAATATGGCTTGCTAGGGCTGTCCCGAATACCATTTTACAGGTTTCGAATACTTGATGGTATTTCCGAACGAGTATTCGAATACTCTTT